>JABMCL010000264.1:445000-490000 GCA_018857735.1 Alviniconcha marisindica | reverse complement strand
GTCATAAAGGAAGGTCAGAGTGACGCTCTGGGGAGTACTCCCTCCAGCCTCCAATAATCAGTGTCACAGTCAGAGCGAGCATGAGAACGTGCAGACCTAGCGTCAGACCTGCACAGTAGCGGAATGTGGGAGACCTCGTGTCGGTCCTAAAGGAATGTGGGAGACCTCGTGTCAGTCCTAAAGGAATGTGGGAGACCTCGTGTCAGTCTTAAAGGAATGTGGGAGACCTCGTGTCAGTCCTAAAGGAATGTGGGAGACCTCGTGTCAGACCTGGACAGTAAAGGAATGTGGGAGACCTCGTGTCAGTCCTAAAGGAATGTGGGAGACCTCGTGTCAGACCTGGACAGTAAAGGAATGTGGGAGACCTCGTGTCAGACCTGGACAGTAAAGGAATGTGGGAGACCTCGTGTCAGTCCTAAAGGAATGTGGGAGACCTCGTGTCAGACCTGGACAGTAAAGGAATGTGGGAGACCTCGTGTCAGACCTGGACAGTAAAGGAATGTGGGAGACCTCGTGTCAGACCTGGACAGTAAAGGAATGTGGGAGACCTCTGTCAGTCCTAAAGGAATGTGGGAGACCTCGTGTCAGTCCTAAAGGAATGTGGGAGACTGTGTCAGCCTGGACAGTAAAGGAATGTGGGAGACCTCGTGTCAGTCCGTAAAGGAATGTGGGAGACCTCGTGTCAGTCCTGGACAGTAAAGGAATGTGGGAGACCTCGTGTCGAGTCCTAAAGGAATGTGGGAGACTCGTGTCAGTCCTAAAGGAATGTGGGAGACTCTGTCGCCTGGACAGTAAAGGAATGTGGGAGACCTCGTGTCAGTCCTAAAGGAATGTGGGAGACCTCGTGTCAGCCTGGACAGTAAAGGAATGTGGGAGACCTCGTGTCAGTCCTAAAGGAATGTGGGAGACCTCGTGTAAGTCATAAAGGAATGTGGGAGACCTCGTGTCGGTCCTGGACAGTAAAGGAATGTGGGAGACCTCGTGTCAGTCCTAAAGGAATGTGGGAGACCTCGTGTCAGTCTCTAAAGGAATGTGGGAGACCTCGTGTCAGTCTGACTAAAGGAATGTGGGAGACCTCGTGTCAGACCTGGACAGTAAAGGAATGTGGGAGACCTCATGTCAGTCCTAAAGGAATGTGGGAGACCTCGTGTCAGTCCTGGACAGTAAAGGAATGTGGGAGACCTCATGTCAGTCCTAAAGGAATGTGGGAGACCTCGTGTCAGTCCTGGACAGTAAAGGAATGTGGGAGACCTCATGTCAGTCCTAAAGGAATGTGGGAGACCTCGTGTCAGACCTGGACAGTAAAGGAATGTGGGAGACCTCATGTCAGTCCTAAAGGAATGTGGGAGACCTCGTGTCAGTCCTGGACAGTAAAGGAATGTGGGAGACCTCATGTCAGTCCTAAAGGAATGTGGGAGACCTCGTGTCAGACCTGGACAGTAAAGGAATGTAGGAGACCTCGTGTCAGACCTGGACAGTAAAGGAATGTGGGAGACCTCATGTCAGTCCTAAAGGAATGTGGGAGACCTTGTCAGTCCTATAAGGAATGTGGGAGACCCTGTCAGTACAGTAAAGGAATGTGGGAGACCCCGTGTCAGTCCTGGACAGTAAAGGAATGTGGGAGACCTCGTGTCAGTCCTGGACAGTAAAGGAATGTGGGAGACCTCGTGTCAGTCCTAAAGGAATGTGGGAGACCTCGTGTCAGTCCTGTACAGTAAAGGAATGTGGGAGACCACGTGTCAGTCCTAAAGGAATGTGGGAGACCCCGTGTCAGTCCTAAAGGAATGTGGGAGACCTCGTGCCAGACCTGGACAGTAAAGGAATGTGGGAGACCTCATGTCAGTCCTAAAGGAATGTGGGAGACCTCGTGTCAGTCCTGGACAGTAAAGGAATGTGGGAGACCTCATGCAGTCCTAAAGGAATGTGGGAGACCTCGTGTCAGCCTGGACAGTAAAGGAATGTGGGAGACCTCATGACAGTCCTAAAGGAATGTGGGAGATTGTGTCAGAACTGGACAGTAAAGGAATGTGGGAGACCTCATGTCAGTCCTAAAGGAATGTGGGAGACCTTGTCTCAGTCCTAGACAGTAAAGGAATGTGGGAGATCTCGTGTCAGACCTGGACAGTAAAGGAATGTGGGAGACCTCATGTCAGTCCTAAAGGAATGTGGGAGACCTCGTGTCAGACCTGGACAGTAAAGGAATGTGGGAGACCTCATGTCAGTCCTAAAGGAATGTGGGAGACCTTGTCTCAGTCCTGGACTGTAAAGGAATGTGGGAGACCCCGTGTCAGTCCTGGACAGTAAAGGAATGTGGGAGACCCCGTGTCAGTCCTAGGAATGTGAGACCGTCAGCCTGGACAGTAAAGGAATGTGGGAGACCTCGTGTCAGTCCTAAAGGAAGTGGGAGACTCGTGTCAGTCCTGGACAGTAAAGAAATGTGGGAGACCTCGTGTCAGTCCTGGACAGTAAAGGAATGTGGGAGACCCCGTGTCAGTCCTGGACAGTAAAGGAATGTGGGCGACCCCGTGTCAGTCCTAAAGGAATGTGGGAGACCTCGTCTCAGTCCTGGACAGTAAAGGAATGTGGGAGACCTCATGTCAATCCTAAAGGAATGTGGGAGACCTCGTGTCAGTCCTGGACAGTAAAGGAATGTGGGAGACCTCGTGTCAGTCCTAAAGGAATGTGGGAGACCTCGTGTCAGTCCTGGACAGTAAAGGAATGTGGAAGACCTCGTGTCAGTCCTAAGGAATGTGGGAGACCTCTGTCAGTACAGTAAAGGAATGTGGGAGACCTCGTGTCAGTCCTGGACAGTAAAGGAATGTGGGAGACCTCGTGTCAGTCCTAAAGGAATGTGGGAGACCTCGTGTCAGTCCTGGACAGTAAAGGAATGTGGAGACCTCGTGTCAGTCTGGACAGTAAAGGAATGTGGGAGACCTCGTGTCAGTCCTGGACAGTAAAGGAATGTGGGAGACCTCGTGTCAGTCTGGACAGTAAAGGAATGTGGGAGACCTCGTGTAGTCTGGACAGTAAAGGAATGTAGGCCGTGTCGGTCCTGGAAGAAAGGAATGTGGGAAGACTCGTGTAGTACTGACAGTAAAGGAATGTGGGAGCCTCGTGTTAGTCCTGGACAGTAAAGGAATGTTTTAGGCCTCGTGTTAGTACTGGACAGTAAAGGAATGTTTTAGGCCTCGTGTTAGTACTGGACAGTAAAGGAATGTTTTAGGCCTCCTGTTAGTACTGGACAGTAAAGGAATGTAGGCCTCGTGTCAGTGACTAAGAGGGAGCATGATAAAGGAATGTGGGAGGCCTCGTGTTAGTACTGGACAGTAAAGGAATGTGGGAGGCCTCGTGTTAGTACTGGACAGTAAAGGAATGTGGGTAGGCTCGTGTCGGTCCTGGACAGTAAAGGAATGTGGGAGGCCTCGTGTCAGTCTTGGACAGTAAAGGAATGTGGGAGACCTCGTGTCAGTCTGGACAGTAAAGAAATGTGGGAGACCTCGTGTCGGTCCTGGACAGTAAAGGAATGTGGGAGACCCCGTGTCAGTCCTAAAGGAATGTTTGAGACCTCGTGTCAGTCCTAAAGAAATGTGGAAGACCTCGTGTCAGATCTGGACAGTAAAGAAATGTGGGAGACCTCGTGTCAGACCAGGACAGTAAAGGAATGTGGGAGACCTCGTGTCAGTCCTAAAGAAATGTGAGAGACCTCGTGTCAGTCCTAAAGAAATGTGGGAGACCTCGTGTCAGACCTGGAAACGGACGTGTCAAAGTGACGCATTCTGAGGGAGATGACGTCCCTCCGTCCTCCACTAATCAGGGTGACAGAGAGAGCATGATGAAGTGGAGACCTAGCGTCAGACCTGGGCAGTAACGGAATGTGGGCGGCCTCCGCAGACCTGGAAACGGAAGGGTCAAAGTAACGTTATGAGAGGCAGATGTCGCCCCTCCTGCCTCCAGCCAGTACCGCCATGAGAAGGAGCACGAGGAGAAAAGCAGACCAGGCCTGAAGCCTGGAGGAGGAGGAGGAGGGGGAGGAGGAGGAGGGGGAGGGGGGAGGAGGAGGAGGAGGAGGGAACTGGGTGAACTGGGTCTGGGTCAGCGATACTACGGGAGAGGAAGGCGCGAAGTCCTAACAACCAAAAAAAACAGAGATTAATATTTCGGGTATAATCCTTCGTCACCGAAGAACTCCAGCAGCAGTCAGAAGCAGAGCAGATCCTATCAGAGAGGAGGCGGCAGTGGAAACCATGACTGGATCAGATCAGATCAAGTTGAAGCTGAGGCTCTTGCCGTCCACAACGCTAACACTCATCGGGAGTCTCCCCACCCCCACCCCCCCACCCCCCCACCCCCCACCCCCCGTCTTCCCGAATGAGCGAGCACGGAGAGGAGTGGAGACCAGTGACAGCCCTGTCAAACTGTCAAATAAGTATGAGTGCTATCACATCCACCTGTCGGCCTCAGTTTTTATCAGAACCCCCGTCACGAAAAGCAGCAAGAAGCGGAAACCTAGTGACACGCCGGCAAAAAGTGGAGGGGGTGGGTACGGGTGGTAATGACTGACTGTGACTGGATCACAAATGACTGACTGTGACTGGATCACAAATGACTGACTGCGACTGGATCACAAATGACTGACTGCGACTGGATCACAAATGACTGACTGCGACTGGATCACAAATGACTGACTGCGACTGGATCACAAATGACTGACTGTGACTGGATCACAAATGACTGACCGGACTGGATCACAAATGACTGTGACTGGATCACAAATGACTGACTGTGACTGGATCACAAATGACTGACTGCGACTGGATCACAAATGACTGACTGCGACTGGATCACAAATGACTGACTGTGACTGGATCACAAATGACTGACTGGGACTGGATCACAAATGCCTGACTGGGACTGGATCACAAATCACTGACTGTGACTGGATCACAAATCACTGAATGGGACTGGATCACAAATGACTGACTGTGCCTGGATCACAAATGACTGACTGCGACTGGATCACAAATGACTGACTGTGACTGGATCACAAATGACTGACTGTGACTGGATCACAAATGACTGACTGGGACTGGATCACAAATGACTGACCGCGACTGGATCACAAATGACTGACTGTGACTGGATCACAAATGACTGACTGCGACTGGATCACAAATGACTGACTGGGACTGGATCACAAATGACTGACTGTGACTGGATCACAAATGACTGACTGGGACTGGATCACAAATGACTGACTGGGACTGGATCACAAATCACTGACTGGGACTGGATCACAAATCACTGACTGGGACTGGATCACAAATCACTGACTGTGACTGGATCACAAACGACTGACTGTGACTGGATCACAAACGACTGACTGTGACTGGATCACAAATGCCTGACTGGGACTGGATCACAAATGCCTGACTGGGACTGGATCACAAATGCCTGACTGGGACCGGATCACATGAGATCTATTTAGAGATGAAGCTGATCGCCTCCTGCTTGCCTCCTATCAGAGCTGACGGCAAAGCCATCATAAAGATGTGGAGACCCATTTTCAGACCTGGAGAGTCACGGTCCAAAGGCTGGAAAGGTTCAACTTGGGCACTTCCTTTTTCATGTTTCTATTTTAGGAACACGGGTCAGAGCAATGTGCAAAGTATCGGTACGTTAGCCTTTGACAAATAACAGTTCCGTTTCATTGCTTTTATGTTAATTAACTGTTTCTGAGACAGCTAACTGGAGACTGAGCATGTTTTTTTGCAAGTTACTTCAATCGGACTACACTGTGTGGTATTACTGTGTTTGTTCGCGGTCTTGAACACGGTAGATAGAGTACATAAACAGATCTTGGGGTATGGCTTCCAGCACAGAAATACTCTCTCTCTCTCTCTCTCTCTCTCTCTCTCTCTCTCTCTCTCTCTCTCTCTCTCTCTCTCTCTCTCTCTCCCCTCTATCTCTTTCTCTCCCCTCTCTCTCCCTATCTCCCCTCTCTCCCCCTATCTCCCCTCTCCCCCTATCTCCCCTCTCTCCCCCTATCTCCCCTCTCCCCCTATCTCCCCTCTCTCCCCCTATCTCCCCTCTCCCCCTATCTCCCCTCTCCTTTCCCCTCTCTTCCACTCTGCTTCTCTCCTCACACTGAGTCACGTCGGAATCAAAATGCCAGAACGCTGGTTCGGTTGGCGGAAAAAAGCCAGCACCAGCTAAACCTGCGCAACAGGCCAGCCTATTGTACGGGGAGAGAAAGTGCCCCAGTGGATGGATGCAGCAAAATTACGGGGCGATGAGCTCCATCAGAGGGCGGGCGGTGGCGGGACCTGTGCCGATCGATGCACCAACTCACACTCCACACCTCGCTCTCCGACACCCGTGCTCCAGACTACTGTCACTGGTTACGTCACTGAAGGAGCACTTCTTAACTTCATGCACCTGTCTACCAAAATCACCCCTACATGTGTCCCCCGCCACCCCCCTTCTCTCTCTCTTCCCCCTTTCTCCTCCATCTCCTTCTCTACCTCCCCCCCTCTCTCTCCCTCTCTCCTCCTCTGCCCCCTCCCCTCCCTCTTCCCCCTCTCTCTTCCTCTGCCCCCCACCCCCACCCCCATCTCTCCCTCTCTCTCTCCCTCTCTCTCTTCCTCTCCCCCCCCCCCCCGCACTACCCCACTCTCTGCTGTCTACCGAAATCACCAGTTTAAGCCTGACGCTGTCAGCACCTCCGTAAATGTCGCGACCAGTTTGAGCACTTACACTGTGGCAGCGATTTAACACTGAAGCATGCACGTAACCTTCGGAGACGTCCGCCCCGAGTCTCGATTCAAACCATTTTGGTTTTCCTTGTGCACTGTCAGCGGTTATAGGAGAAACGTGTCTGATATCATTTGAACTGTCTGTGTAGCTACAAACCTGCTGACATTGATTTGAGCACCAATGAAAAGCTGTCAGTTAGCTGTCAGTTTCCGGACACCTATGGCGTAACCAGTTGTGGCAGAGACTGGAGGAAGGATGCCGTACCAATGCTTGGACTCTGGCACCGACCGAGAGGTTTCTGGCTCGATCCATCGCCTGATAGCGCCAGGACCTGTGCGGTTAACTGGGAGCTAACTACCAATTACCAGCCGTTTGCGAAACCCGCGGATTAATTTGGTTGCTCGGCTTACATTGCGGCAGATGATAACAGCACTGGATTTATTGATTGTATCGCCTTGATTCATGTTTAACCAGTGACGGTGAGTGATGCACGTGTTAAAAAAGGAAAACTGATTACAGCAATGCACGGCGCCCAGAGGCAAACTGAACAGACTTGATTTACAACTGGATCTTTTCTTCTTCTCTCCTCCCCCCCCCCCCCCCCCCCCTCAACAACTAAGCACTTAAGCAGACGAAACTGACAGAAGATGAAATGTGGGCGGACCAGGGTTAACGGGACATGGAAAGTCAGTATGCGAGTTTTCGACAAAAATGTCTTTTTCAAGGAAAAGCAGCTGGATAGTTTGACAACTTCACAGACTGATCTCTAATCAGAGTGAACAGTCTGTGTCTGCAAATTCGTTCAAGGTTATGTAACGTTTGCCAAGGGTCATTTTCAAGTTGATCGCTCCAACAGTTTCAGATCAAAACAAACAAGAGGTTATAAAATAAAGATGCTTTTAGTTAATCGGACAGTGCAAAACGTGTGCACATTTTCAGGTGCAAGCGCGTTCTTCAAACTATAAACAGACACCAGCAAACGATGATGTGGATGAAATCTGACTGCTCGTCTTTCGGTTGCTGCAGAAGTTTGTTGCTGAATGCAAGCATGAGCCTTCACTGACAAAGTGCACACCGTTTTGTAATGTCCCATTAAAACGGCGTTCATTTTAACCTCTTGCGTGGCCTGGTCTTATTTCAGAACCCCGGCGGTCATCTTTGTTCCAGAACTTTTTCCAACTGTTTCAGCTTATTCCAAGCAAAGAGGTGAAGACCCGGTCTCCTTTTCTGTGATTCCCAGCCGTGTTTCGGTCTGACGAAAGGCAAGTTTACAGTGTTCGATCCCTCCACATTCTGCGCTGGGGTTCTTCTTTAGGAACACTTTTATCTTCAACCACAATAGCCAAGAACGCGAAGAAGCAAACGTAGAATTTTTGGGGGGAAAGGTGTGGTACTACGATCCACAACATTCCGAGTAACTTCAGCTTCTTAACCCCTTCACTGCCCCTGCCTGTAAACAATTCCGGACTGAAAAGCGCGCACATACACTCCTGCATACAATTATATTTGATGGTCCTGTAACAAATCTACTTTCAGGACTGTGCATTTTGATAGAAGTCCTTTCACGTTCACATGCGAAGGGGGGGGGGGGGGGGAGGGGGGGGGGGAAGGGGAAGCCTTAATGATAGGTAGGTAGTGTAGGTAGGTAGTGTTGCTTAATGTCCTCAGATGTCAGTTGACATACTAGGGACAAACTGTGACCAATGCCGAAGCATGGTTCAGTATATAGCTTTACGTCCACGGAAACCAGAAGGCTCGTTAGGACGGACAGCCCAGGACGGCCACCTCGACTCTCACACAGCTCCTGGACTATGTGCCTTAATGATTTCAAGTTTGGCACATTTACTGGTAGTTTTTCGAGTGACGGCGCGGCAAGCACGGCAGGGAAAGGGTTAAACCACAAATTTAGTTCTTCATTCAGACATTACAGCATATGGATCGACATCGTTTACTGCTTAGAAATAAAAAGGAGAATAATATCCCTCAAAAGTAGACTGGTTTATCCCGTTCACTTTCGGGGAGCTGTGTTAAGATTAGTGTAACGAGCTTTTCTTTGCTCTCCAAAAGCCTGCTGGTGTCGCTTTACAAAGATTTTTAAACCTTGTGTAGTCCATCTATTTTATGAGTACATGGACCAGCAACTTTGACTGTCACAGAAGGGTGGAGGGGGGTCTCAGGAAAGCAAACAGGGATGAGAGTGATTAAGGGCTATAAGTCTACGATCAGTAAACGTCTTTTCTCACTTGTGACTGTTAAAGAAGAACGACATTTGCTTTTGCTTTGAACATTAAAATTCTCTCTCTCTCTCTCTCTCTCTCTCTCTCTCTCTCTCTCTCTCTCTCTCTCTCTCTCTCTCTCTCTCTCTCTCTCTCTCTCTCTCTCTCTCTCTCTCTCTCACCAAGCGCCAGTTTGTGCCTTTTCACAAAGAAACGACACAATGCCAACGGCTTCCTCTCCTCGCTGTTTTCATCGCCCGTGTCCTCCGTGTTTGAGGCTGGGTAGACCTTGGGAGTTGGCGTGGTTGCTGGCTGCACGCTTCCGTTGCTTGTCGGGGTGCTGTCGTCAGGACTGTTGGCGTAGGCCTGGTTGTCCATCCCCTGTACGGTTTTTCCGGCACCGGACTCCGTGACCACTGGCATCAGGTGCGCTGGATGGACCCGCTTCGTGAAAATGTCGTCCTGAAAGTAAACACCTACCGTTTTGAATAGTTTAATTTCTCTGTCTGTCTCTGTCTGTCTGTCTGTCTGTCTGTCTGTCTGTCTCTGTCTCTGTCTCTGTCTCTGTATCACTCTGTCTCTGTCTCTCTGTCTCTCTGTCTCTCTGTCTCTCTCTCTCTCTCTCTCTCTCTCTCTCTCTCTCTCTCTCTCTCTCTCTCTCTCTCTCTCTCTCTCTCTCTCTCTCTCTCTCTCTCTCTCTCTCTCTCTCTCTCAGGATGTAAGGTATAATTTAAGGATGTACCAGTCTTCGCCATTCCGCGCCTCAAACATGATTAATTTTAGATAGGCCCTAAAAACAGGTGTCTCTCGGAAAAGTTTCTGATCTTTTGACTATGTCCCTCTGGTGTAACTTCCTCTCCGTGATTATAATATTGTGTGCGCTCGAGTATGTATGGTGTGTGTCAGTGGGGGGTGCTGACGTATTCTATTGAATATCGCAATTTGCCATTGCACGTGCCTACAGCTGTCCTGTTTCTGGATAGGCCAGGTGCATCATAAATGCCCTTTAGGAGTAGTATTATGACGCTCGCGCTGGCATGAGCACCGCGCGCACACACACACACACACACACACACACACACACCACACCACACCACACACCACCACCACACGACACGCACGCACCACACACACACACACACCACACACCACCACACACACCACCACGCACCACACCCACATTCAAGCACACACACCACACACACACACAACAAACACACACACACACCCAACCCACACACACACACACCCACACAACACACAACACACACGCACACACCACACACACACAACACACACACACAACACACACACACACGCACACACACACACACAACACACACACTCACACACGCACCACACGTTACACACGCACAACACACACAACACACACTCACACACACACAACACACACACCACACACACACACACACACACACACACACACACACACACACAACACACACACACACACACACACACACACACACACACCACACACACACACACACACACACACACACACACACACACACACACACACACACACACACCACACACACACACACACACAACACACATACACACACACACTACACCACACACACTACACACACACACACACACACACACACACACACACACACACACACACACACAACCACACACACACAACACACACACACACACACACACGCACGCACGCACGCACAGACACACGCACGGGGGGGGTTGTGTCCCGTTTCAACGGCTGCTGTCCAAGATTTTTTTTTAAAGAAGATTCTTCATCAGAAGAAAAAACACGAAATTTGCGTTGTCAAACATCAACGCGATTCTTCACCAAAAAAAAACTAGAAACCGTTTAACGTGAGTCTACGATTTCAAGGGAGAAAAAATAGCCAAAACAAAAGAAAGAAAAAAGAAGAAAAAGCAGGTGAACGTTTCGGTTTCATTATTAGAAAGGATTTTCTTTCTTACCGTGTATTGTGAATTTTACCTTATTTGCCATATCGATCCTTAAGCTTTTGTCGTTCCTTCTAACAAGACTGGCCACTTGTTATCATGCACTAGTCAAACAGGAAAACTGCCCAGGGCTTTACTAAAGAACAGCCACCTTTTTCCTAAACAAACGAAGCTTGCCAAAATCGCTGTCAGAGAGAATACGCTTTGCATCATACTGAACGAAAATTATGCAACGTCGTAAGAGAAATAATATCTCCGACATTACTTGCTATCACTAGACAGTCCATTTGCTGTGGGTTATGTCCAAATATTGCAGTTAGTAGCCACAACAGTTCACCCCCAATGCAGTGATATAACCGAGAGTGCATAAGAAAAGAAGACCCACCTTCGTCATGTCATTGCATATTTTATTGTCATTTTTATCATTGTCACAAGAGGTACCACGCTCGCAGGAATTTAAGTCCCGTCTCCAGAAAACCCAGAACTATCGACCTTTCTCTGTTTACAGCCTGAAGTAGGTCAGAACATAGCCTTGCATGCTTCGCCTACTGCCATGAATTCTACCTTCCTAATTTCTGCCTCCCCGGTTCATTCAATGTCATTTTCCCAAGTCCTCTCCAAACATAAGGAGACGGTTACTGTAACGGCGAGTCGGACTTTTACTTGTGAGTTGATAGTTATTTAATCTGAGGCTGTACTTTGGGTGGAGTTCCTTGTACCTGGATTTACTCGCATGCCAAGTGAGAGTTACCGTTGGCGATTCGGGTCTGTTGTCGTATTGTCACAGCACCCTCTTGTTTTTGAAAGTTCTTTGTTCTGCCAAGCCTTGCTGTCTGTCTTCAGACAAAAATCTATTCAATCGATGCGCCGAAAAGTCAGTATTATCCTGATCATCATTGTTATCATCATCACCAGTATGGTCAGAGACCCTAACTGTCTATCTGTCTGTCTGGCTGGCTCTCTCTCTCTCTCTCTCTCTCTCTCTCTCTCTCTCTCTCTCTCTCTCCTCTCTCTCTCTCTCTACTCTCTCTCATTCTCTTTCTCTCTCCTCGCCTTTTCGGAAATTCAGTTTCATCTGAATACTTTGCTGATTTGTATGTTGCGAAGTTTTAGACAGTAATACTTGTTTGTTTTTTCTTAGGATGTATTTTAGTTTGCCGCAATTGTTGTATTCTTGTTACGTATTGATGTTGCTGTTTTTGTCATCAGGGACATATTTTTTAACTGAAAAGCCGACTGTGATTAATCTTTATCCTTGTGTAATAAAGTTTTATCCACCCCCCCCTCTCTCTCTCTCCGTCTCTCTCCTCTCTCTCTCTTCTCCTCTCTCTCTCTCTCTCTCTCTCTCTCCTCTCTCTCTCTCTTCTCTCTCTCTCTCTCTCTCTCTCTCTCTCTCTCTCTCTCTCTCTCTCTCTCTCTCTCTCTCTCTCTCGCCTGAAAATTCAGATTTTCATCTGAATTACTTTGCTGACTTTGCATGTTGCGAAGTTTTAGACAGTAATACTTGTTTGTTTTTTCTTAGGATGTGTTTTAGTTTGCCGCAATTAGTTGTATTCTTGTTTGACGTATTGAGTGTTGCTGTGTTTGTCATCAGGGACAGATTTGTAACTGAAAAGCCGACTTGTGATTAAATCTTTATCCTTGTGTAATAAAGTATTATCCCCCCCCCCCCTCTCTCTCTCTCTCTCTCTCTCTCTCTCTCTCTCTCTCTCTCTCTCTCTCTCTCTCTCTCTCAGTGTAAGTTCTTCACTCTGTATTCATGCACACTCGGAATCCCCCGAAGTTTGAGTGTTCCAGCCTGGGCGCTGTGTGTGGTGAGGTGGCTTTCCCCCTGTTTCCTCGATCGCTGATAACACGCCGATCCCCGTTCCCGGCAGCGCCAAAGTCCACCGCGACTGACACTCCTATCGCGTGCACTGACGTTCCCTTTGGATTTTCTCGGGGCGTGTCGATGTCACGACTGTCGCGTCACCATTAGAAACACACGTGCCGCCAGTACCCGTGTACCTTTTCACCCGGTTCGTGTGCACTCTGATCTTTCGTACAAACACACCCCAATCTCTCTCTCTCTCTCTCTCTCTCTCTCTCTCTCTCTCTCTCTCTCTCTCTTCTTCTCTCTCTTCTCTCTCTCTCCTCTCTTCTCTCTTCTCCCTCTCTCTCACCTGGTGTTATCTTGATGCCAATTTAAAATGGCAAGCTCATATTAACAGTATTACTAACGCTGTTGCTAAAAATGTGTATTTTCTCTCTCGCCTCAGACACTTTTGTAACAGTGAAGCTTGTAAACGTTTTTTCACGCCACATTATGTCCAGAATTAATTATGTCTCTAATGTATGGGATGGCTGCAGTGATGTACATCTCAAAAAATTTAAAGCTGTACACAAACGTGCAGTCAAAGTTCTTTGTGTGCTTCGCCAGTGCTAACTGGACGAGGGCACATTTCATATGGCCATTACCTTTAAAGAGCATCTTCAGTTAATAAATGTATCTTAGTCCACAAAGTTATCCATAACAAATCCCCAATATCTGAGACAGCTTGTCCAAATTGGAGCGCGCAGCGACCATAGTTCACGGAACAGCATTCTTATTTTGCCAAAACAAGAATTGATATTTATAAGATGAGTTTTTGCTTATTCGGGATCCTTTTGTTGGGAATGCGCTACCTAGAAGTCTTAAAATAGCATGCTAAATGACACATTCAAACTAAAGCTCTTCAACATTTCGACTGAATGTAACACGTAAGTTTTCAGTCTTGAACCGTAAGTATTTAGTTTCCTAACGTTTGATACACCTGGCATTTGTGTGTTTATGATAAGTGAGTGTACATCCCCAAGGGTTGCAAAATTTTAAATTTTTAAGCTATGGATATATTTTCCTTGAATGTGAGGTACATTTTTCTTGATTGTATACCAGCTCTGCGCTAAGTATACAAAATATTGATTTAAATGATGTTTTATTCCTTTCATCTCTCCAATTTCTGTTCATAGTATCAGCGGTAGTAGCGGTAGTATATTGTTATCATCGCAGTGCTAATTAGAACATTCATTGCCACATCATTGCCGTGTGTGTGTGAGTGTGAGTGTGTGGGTGTATGTAATATGTGCATACATGTGTGTATATGTATGTGTGTATATGTTTATCACTTCCATATTTTTTTACCTATTAATTTTTTTTTACATTATTGTTGTTGTGGTGGTGGTTTTATTATTTGTTTTTTTAAATGTTTTATTTAGTATCCGATTCCTTTTCTTTTTTGGGTCGTTTTCTTAAGCTTAATTTTATTCCTCCCCTTCCCCTGCTCTCTCTGTAAATTACCCAAAATGTTTGTTTGTTTTTTCCTTTTCGCTCATTTTTAAACGGACTTTTTTTTATTATTACTATCTTTCCTTTGGGGTGGCTGTCTCGTTTATTATTTTTTTCTTTCTTCTTTCTTCCCCTTTTTTCTAATTTTCAGGAAAGTCTTGTTATATAGTATTACAACGCAGATTTGTAGTAGTTTTTGTTAAATATCTTCACCGTCTGAATATTTAATTTTAAACTCAACCTCTTCTCCTTTTCTCTCTTCTCTCTCTTCTTGTTCTTCTCTTCTGTCTTCTTCTCTTCTTCTCTTCTCTCTTCCCTTTTCTTCTTCTCTTCTCTTCTTCTGTCTGTCTTCTTCCTCTCTCCCTCTCTCTTTTTCTCTCTTCTCTCTCTCTCTCTCTCTCTCTCTCTCTCCCCCTCCTCTCTCCCTTTCTCTTCTCTCTCCTCTCTCTCCTCTCTCCTCCCCCCCCCCCCCCTCTTTCCCCCTCCCAAGTTACTAGTTTGTTAACAGTTTCGATCTTTCGGTATTGGTGCCTATTCTCCAACAACAGATAAACGGTTATGTACACTGAACAAACATACACATTTTATTCGCACTGTATTATAGTAAAAGAAAACAACAGCATTGGTGTTTGTGTTGTTGTTTTTTGTTGTTTTTTGTTGTAGTTTTGTAGTTTGTTGGGGTTGTTTTGTTTTGTTGTTGTTTTTGGGGGGGGTGGTGGTGGTGGTGGTGGTGGTGGTGGTGTGTGGTTTGTGTGTTGTGTGTGTGGTGTGGGTTGTGTGGTGTGTGTGTGGGGTTGTTGTTTTTTGTTTTGTTGTTGTTGTTGTCTTTTTCTCCTCTCACTTTTCGTTGTTTCCTTGTTGCATACCATAACCATTTTGTATATTGCCAGGTAAAACCCCCAACCTTCAATTCTCGTCCTGGTTTGTGTTCTTTCTTCTTCTTTTCCACTACCTTCATAGTAATCACTTATTTGGTTTGTAGTTGTGTCGTCGTTCTTTCTTCCCTTTCCCTCCCCGCCCCTCCCATTATCTTAAACTGGCCGTAGATACCATCTTTAACTGAACTGAGCTGCGACTATTGAGTGGCAAACACTGCTCACAGAACTTGTCGGCAGTGTTGTTACCATGGTGAAACCGCTACGGTCAGCTATGTCTGGCAGCGGCTGAAACGCCCGCAGAGTGTTGGAAGTGTCAGCCTGCCGTTAATCAGGCCTCTTCCGCTCCTTCACGAGGTGTCTGCAGGACAATCAATGCAGGAAGGACACTGTCCAAATAATCAGTTACAACGTCAGCAGGACAATCAAAGCAGGAAGGACACTGTCCAAACATTCAGTTACAACGTCAGCAGGATAATCAAAGCAGGAAGGACACTGTCCAAACATTCAGTTACAACGTCAGCAGGATAATCAAAGCAGGAAGGACACTGTCCAAACAATCAGTTACAACGTCAGCAGGACAATCAAAGCAGGAAGGACACTGCAGTTATGTCCAAACATTCAGTTACAACGTCAGCAGGATAATCAAAGCAGGAAGGACACTGTCCAAACATTCAGTTACAACGTCAGCAGGATAATCAAAGCAGGAAGGACACTGTCCAAACATTCAGTTACAACGTCAGCAGGACAGTCAAAGCAGGAAGGACACTGTCCAAACATTCAGTTACAACGTCAGCAGGACAATCAAAGCAGGAAGGACACTGTCCAAACATTCAGTTACAACGTCAGCAGGATAATCAAAGCAGGAAGGACACTGTCCAAACAATCAGTTACAACGTCAGCAGGACAATCAAAGCAGGAAGGACACTGCAGTTATGTCCAAACATTCAGTTACAACGTCAGCAGGATAATCAAAGCAGGAAGGACACTGTCCAAACATTCAGTTACAACGTCAGCAGGACAATCAAAGCAGGAAGGACACTGTCCAAACATTCAGTTACAACGTCAGCAGGATAATCAAAGCAGGAAGGACACTGTCCAAACATTCAGTTACAACGTCAGCAGGACAGTCAAAGCAGGAAGGACACTGTCCAAACATTCAGTTACAACGTCAGCAGGATAATCAAAGCAGGAAGGACACTGTCCAAACAATTAGTTACAACGTCAGCAGGACAATCAAAGCAGGAAGGACACTGTCCAAACAATTAGTTACAACGTCAGCAGGACAATCAAAGCAGGAAGGACACTGTCCAAACAATCAGTTACAACGTCAGCAGGACAATCAAAGCAGGAAGGACACTGTCCAAACAATTAGTTACAACGTCAGCAGGACAGTCAAAGCAGGAAGGACACTGTCCAAACATTCAGTTACAACGTCAGCAGGACAATCAAAGCAGGAAGGACACTGTCCAAACAGTTACAACGTCAGCAGGACAATCAAAGCAGGAAGGACACTGTCCAAACAATTAGTTACAACGTCAGCAGGACAATCAAAGCAGGAAGGACACTGTCCAAACAATTAGTTACAACGTCAGCAGGACAGTCAAAGCAGGAAGGACACTGTCCAAACAATCAGTTACAACGTCAGCAGGACAATCAAAGCAGGAAGGACACTGTCCAAACAATTAGTTACAACGTCAGCAGGACAATCAAAGCAGGAAGGACACTGTCCAAACAATTAGTTACAACGTCAGCAGGACAGTCAAAGCAGGAAGGACACTGTCCAAACAATCAGTTACAACGTGGGGCAGTCTTTGAGCCAGTCCAACACAACTATACTGCCTTGACGTCTCCCACAAGTGTTGACTAAGAGTACCTTCTTCTTCTTCTTCTTCTTCTTCTTCTTCTTCTTCTTCTTCTTCTTCTTTAATTTTTTAGATACATTTTTTATCAGCATTTCTTCGTGTGTTTTTCCCTCTCGTTTCTTCTCCATACCTTCCTTCTTCTTCTTCTTTTTTCTTTTCTTTTTTTCTTTCTTTTCTTTTCTTCTTTTTCTTTCTTTCTGTGTTTTTGTCTTCTTTCCTTCCTTTCCTTCGATACTTCTCTCTCTCTCTCTCTCTCTCTCTCTCTCTCTCTCTCTCTCTCTCTCTCTCTCTCTCTCTCTCTCTCTCTCTCTCCTCCTTTTCGTTGCTCTTTCCTTTCTTAGTTAATTCGTTTTGTTGTTGTTTGTTTGTTGTTTTGAGGGATTGTATGTGTTGTTTATTATGATTATTATTATTAACTGTAGTTTAAGCCTTCTAGTTTGCGCTAGGTCTAGTCTCACTACTAGCAGAAGTTACCGGAAATTACTGTCCAAACTCTAACAACAACAACAACAACAAGGGGAGGGGGGGGGGGAGGGGAATACGTACATGTAATGTTAACATAAATGTATACGTACACGTGTTTTGTACTCATTCGGAAGCGCCTTTACTCGAACACAAAAGAAATCTGTCTGCACAAGACTGCTGAAGCCTAAAGAACTTTCACGAATCGACAGAGTGCTGCGTTGCCATGGAAACTAGCTGATGCGGAGCAAAATAAACATGAAATATTTAACTGAAGTATATGACCGGTAGGATGGATTTGTTTCCTGTTGCTATGTGCAGTCGAAACTTCATTTAAAGATATCGATCTGGTGTCCTGCTGGTGTTCGTCTTCAAGAGTTCTGTGTTACGGTTGTGTTGTGATGTGTTCTCAGGTTTCCTGCGACTGCTAGATAATGCTGACGGACCCGCATTGCTGAGTTTTGTGGAATGTCTGTGCGTGCGTGCGTGCGTGCGTGCGTGTGTGTGCGGTGTGTGCGGTGTGTGTGTGTGTGTGTGTGTGTGTGTGTGTGTGTGTGTGTGTGTGTGTGTGTGTGTGTGTGTGTGTGTGTGTGTGTGTGTGTGTGTGTGACACGGTCACGCACACTTTAGACGTTCGTTACAACGCAGTGCCACGTATCTCCGTGTACCTTAGCCGTGCAGCAGACTGCTGGAAACGGCCAATCAATAATCAATAAGCTTAACGTGGAGCTGATAACTACCTGCTCGCTAATGGACAGTTGTAGGCTAATGGTCTACTCTAATGCACAGTTGTGGGATAACAGACTAACAGACAGTTGTAGGCTAATGGTCTACTATAATGCACAGTTGTGGGATAACAGACTAACGGACAGTTGTAGGCTAATGGTCTACTCTAATGCACAGTTGTGGGATAACAGACTAATAGGACAGTTGTAGGCTAATAGTCTACTATAATGCACAGTTGTGGGATAACAGACTGACAGACAGTTGTAGGCTAATGGTCTACTCTAATGCACAGTTGTGGGATAACAGACTGACAGACAGTCGTAGGCTAATGGTCTACTCTAATGCACAGTTGTGGGATAACAGACTGACAGACAGTTGTAGGCTAATGGTCTACTATAATGCACAGTTGTGGGATAACAGACTAACAGACAGTTGTAGGCTAATGGTCTACTCTAATGCACAGTTGTGGGATAACAGACTGACAGACAGTTGTAGGCTAATAGTCTACTATAATGCACAGTTGTGGGATAACAGACTAACAGACAGTTGTAGGCTAATGGTCTACTCTAATGCACAGTTGTGGGATAACAGACTAACAGACAGTTGTAGGCTAATGGTCTACTCTAATGCACAGTTGTGGGATAACAGACTAACAGACAGTTGTAGGCTAATGGTCTACTCTAATGCACAGTTGTGGGATAACAGACTAACAGACAGTTGTAGGCTAATGGTCTACTCTAATGCACAGTTGTGGGATAACAGACTAACAGACAGTTGTAGGCTAATGGTCTACTCTAATGCACAGTTGTGGGATAACAGACTAACAGACAGTTGTAGGCTAATGGTCTACTCTAATGCACAGTTGTGGGATAACAGACTAACAGACAGTTGTAGGCTAATGGTCTACTCTAATGCACAGTTGTGGGATAACAGACTAACAGACAGTTGTAGGCTAATGGTCTACTCTAATGCACAGTTGTGGGATAACAGACTAACAGACAGTTGTAGGCTAATGGTCTACTCTAATGCACAGTTGTGGGATAACAGACTAACAGACAGTTGTAGGCTAATGGTCTACTCTAATGCACAGTTGTGGGATAACAGACTAACAGACAGTTGTAGGCTAATGGTCTACTCTAATGCACAGTTGTGGGATAACAGACTAACAGACAGTTGTAGGCTAATGGTCTACTCTAATGCACAGTTGTGGGATAACAGACTAACAGACAGTCGTAGGCTAATGGTCTACTCTAATGCACAGTTGTGGGATAACAGACTAACAGACAGTCGTAGGCTAATGGTCTACTCTAATGCACAGTTGTGGGATAACAGACTGACAGACAGTCGTAGGCTAATGGTCTACTCTAATGCACAGTTGTGGGATAACAGACTGACAGACAGTCGTAGGCTAATGGTCTACTCTAATGCACAGTTGTGGGATAACAGACTGACAGACAGTCTTAGGCTAATGGTCTACTCTAATGCACAGTTGTGGGATAACAGACTGACAGACAGTCTTAGGCTAATGGTCTACTCTAATGCACAGTTGTGGGATAACAGACTAATAGACAGTCGTAGGCTAATGGTCTACTCTAATGCACAGTTGTGGGGTAACAGACTAATAGACAGTTGTAGGCTAATGGCCTACTCTAATGGACAGTTGTGGGATAACAGATTAATAGACAGATGTAGGCTAATGGTCTACTCTGATACACAGTTATGGGATAACAGACTAATAGACAGTCGTAGGCTTATGGTCTGCTCTAATGGACATTTTTGGGATAACAGACAGTCGTAGGCTAATGGTTTACTTTAATGGACATTTGTGGGATAACAGACTAATAGACAGTTGAGGCTAATGGTTTACGCTAATGGACAGTTGTGGGCTAACAGACAACTCTGTCGGACAGTTGTGGGCTAACAGACAACTCTGTCGGACAGTTGTGGGCTAACAGACAACTCTGACGGACAGCTGTAGGCCAACACCCCGACGGACAGTTGTGGGCTAACGGACTACTGTGACGGACAGTTTGGGCTAACAGACAACTCTGACGGACAGCTGTAGGCCAACACCCCGACGGACAGTTGTGGGCTAACGGACTACTGTGACGGACAGTTTGGGCTAACAGACTACTGTGACGGACAGTTGTGGGTTAACGGACTACTGTGACGGACAGTTTGGGTTAACAGACTACTCTGACGGACAGTTGTGGGCTAACGGACTACTCTGACGGACAGTTGTAGGCCAACACTCTGACGGACAATTGTGGGCTAACAGACTACTGTGACGGACAATTGTGGGCTAACAGACTACTGTGACGGACAGTTTGGGCTAACAGACTACTGTGACGGACGTTTGGGCTAACAGACTACTGTGACGGACAGTTTGGGCTAACAGACTACTGTGACGGACAGTTTGGGCTAACAGACTACTGTGACGGACAGTTTGGGCTAACAGACTACTCTGACGGACAGTTTGGGCTAACAGACTACTGTGACGGACAGTTGTGGGCTAACAGACTACTCTGACGGACAGTTGTGGGCTAACAGACTACTGTGACGGACAGTTGTGGGCTAACAGACTACTGTGACGGACAGTTGTGGGCTAACAGACAACTCTGACGGACAGTTGTGGGCTAACAGACTACTCTGACGGACAGTTGTGGGCTAACAGACTACTGTGACGGACAGTTGTGGGCTAACAGACTACTCTGACGGACAGTTGTGGGCTAACAGACTACTCTGACGGACAGTTGTGGGCTAACAGACTACTGTGACGGACAGTTGTGGGCTAACAGACAACTCTGACGGACAGTTGTAGGCCAACACTCTGACGGACAGTTGTGGGCTAACGGACTACTGTGACGTACAGTTTGGACTAACAGACTACTGTGACGGACAGTTGTAGGCCAACACTCTGACGGACAGTTGTGGGCTAACGGACTACTGTGACGTACAGTTTGGACTAACAGACTACTGTGACGGACAGTTGTAGGCCAACACTCTGACGGACAGTTGTGGGCTAACGGACTACTCTGACGGACAGTTGTGGGCTAACAGACTACTGTGACGGACAGTTGTAGGCCAACACTCTGACGGACAGTTGTGGGCTAACAGACTACTGTGACGGACAGTTGTGGGCTAACAGACTACTCTGACGGACAGTTGTGGGCTAACAGACTACTCTGACGGACAGTTGTGGGCTAACAGACTACTCTGACGGACAGTTGTGGGCTAACACTCTGACGGACAGTTGTGGGCTAACAGACTACTGTGACGGACAGTTTGGGCTAACAGACTACTGTGACGGACAGTTTGGGCTAACAGACTACTCTGACGGACAGTTGTGGGCTAACAGACAACTCTGTCGGACAGTTGTGGGCTAACAGACTACTGTGACGGACAGTTGTGGGCTAACAGACTACTGTGACGGACAGTTGTGGGCTAACAGACCACTGTGACGGGCATGTGAAGGATAACAGACCACTGTGACGGGCATGTGAAGGATAACAGACCACTGTGACGGGCATGTGAAGGATAACAGACCACTGTGACGGGCATGTGAAGGATAACAGCAGCAGTCACTGCAGCCTCTCTCTTAACCTGTACGACAGCGCGCATCGGGCGTTTAACACAGCTTCCTGCGTTTTGATTTTAGCCAGAGAGATGGGGGGGGGGGACAGTTAGTTTTTACTCCAAACCCCTGACCCCCCTCCCAGTCTTCCGCATGTCTAAGTTGTCTCGACTGAACCACGAAGCAGAAAGGGCCACACTACTCAGAATTTTTGTTTTGTTTTTTCATGCTTCTGACATCTCCATATGAAGTAATAAAAAAAATTAAAAACTGAAATGTGGTAAGCGAAACTAGGACACGAAAATGGTGAGAGTGACATGTGCTTGAACATGCTTGAGGGATACCTAACCTGTCCTTTGTGCCAGCTCCAAAAAATGCTTTCCTGTATGTTCATTCATTCCATGTTGATGACTATGAAATGTTGACTGTACCACTTATGAAATGTTGACTGTAGCAATGCCGCATGTCCTCCAGTGCCCCATGTATGTATGTATGTTTGTAACAAAGACGTATTAAAAAAATGTCAAAAACAAAACAAACAAAAACTCCCAAATTTATGAAGACTTAATTATCGGTCGTGCAAATCGGTTTGCACCGCGCTGTAAAGCTGGGCTTACATCCTGTCCTCTGGGTGTGATCTCTGAGGGCGCTGTAGAATGTAGCTTCTCTAAAACGAGACGAGTCTGCCGTCTACTAATTGGTCAGCCAAAGCCCTAATTGCCCTAAGAGTCCGTGCTGAGTTCGCGGACTCTCGGCTGCAGAGTCTGGCAGAGCGAACTCGCAGCAAAAATATTTTCCGCCAATCTAGCTCTATGTTCTTCTTCCGGTGTTGCTTAATGTCCTCGGATGTCGGTTGACATAATTATTAGGGACAAGCTGAGACCAATGCGTGAGCATGGTTCAATATTGCTTTACATCCACGGAAACCATAAGGCTCGTTAGGACGGAAAGCCGAGGACGGCCACCTCGACTCTCACACAGTTCCTGAACTATGACTCTATGTTCTCCTTTGCCCGTACAAGTAGTACGGTAAAGTAAGCTTCTTGACTGGCTAGCTGGAAGGACTGTTGAGTTTAACGTCCACAGAAACCTCATTATTTTGTTTAGCTGGCTAGTCGCGTCACCTCATCGTTCATCAATTTGTCCGCAGACAACGCTTTTGGCTTCGAAAGAACTGCGTCTAAGAACTGCGCTCATTTTACCGGGGGGGTTCTGGCATTTAGCTTGTCTATAAATGGCCCATTGATTTATTTTGAATCCTTCAGCTCTTTTTTACGGACATAATTATATCAGGTGAACAAGTCTCTTGCAATTCATACAGCAAACGAAAAGCATGAAACGTTTCCTCGTTCATGCACCACACAGCATTCAGCCTTGTTCCTTAGCAAAGCTCGGAATCATTGCTGTCTATAATTAAGAAGCATTTACATCTATAATACACACAAAATACACAAATGCCAAAGACGCTTTGAATGAAGCATGTATTCTCACAAAAACACACACGCACGCACGCACGCACGCACGCATGCACGAACACACACATACACACGCTCGCGCGCACTCATGCACGCACGCACGCACACGCACGCTCACACGCACACACACACACCACACTCACGCACGCACGCACACACCACACTCACGCACGCACTCACGCACGCACGCACACACACACACGCACGCACGCACGCACGCGCACACAATTAGTGCCATGTTGGAAAAGGGTGCGTTTTGAATGCTGATCTAAATGAAGACGCTGTAAGCTATCTGCACACTTGTGGAAGAATGGTGTATTTTAGCTGCTATGGCTGAAAACAATCTCACCTTTTGGTGTACTTTAGCTGCTATTGCTGAAAACGTTCTCGTTTTTTATTTCGCAAGTATTTCGGGATGCCTTCCAGACAAGTATGACATTTTGAAGTGGGGAAAAAAGAAGCAGAAAGAAGAAGAAAGAAAGCCGTTGGGGGTTGGGTGACCAAATACCCGATTTGTCTGTGATGGGAAGCGCATTGTCGTACTGTTTTAGTTTGTTTGCTTTCAAGGTCTCGACTGTCTTCAAAGACTCATCCAAAATGTGTAGTGATACTAATAAGCCAGTATATCCCTGTGGTGATTTTACGCAGAGTTTAATGGCGAAAATCTCTCTCTCTCTCTCTCTCTCTCTCTCTCTCTCTCTCTCTCTCTCTCTCTCTCTCTCTCTCTCTCTCTCTCTCTCTCTCTCTCTCTCTCTCTCTCTCTCTCTCTCTCATGCTTTTAGCGTTTTTCTGCTAACTCTCTGTCTCTTATCTGTCTGTACCTGTCTCAGTTGCCTGTCTGTTTGTTTGTCCTTCCATCTGTCTGTCTGTCTATCTGTCTGTCTGTCTGTCTGTCTCTGTCTGTCTGTCTGTCTGTCTGTCTGTCTGTCTGTCTGTCTGTCTGTCTGTCTGTCTGTCTCTCTCTTCTCTCTCTCTCTCTCTCTCTCTCTCTCTCTCTCTCTCTCTCTCTCTCTCTCTCTCTCTCTCTCTCTCTCTCTCTCTCTCCAAAAGATATGGCTTTGTTGGAGTTAAGCTTTAGTTTTTCTGGCAATGAGGGAATTCTCTGTCTCTTATCTGTCTGTACCTGTCTCAGTGCCTGTCTGTTTGTTTGTCCTTCCATCTGTCTGTCTGTCTGTCTGTCTGTCTGTCTGTCTGTCTGTCTGTCTGTCTCTCTCTCTCTCTCTCTCTCTCTCTCTCTCTCTCTCTCTCTCTCTCTCTCTCTCTCTCTCTCTCTCTCTCTCTCTCTCTCTCTCTCTCTCTCTCTCTCATATAGTGAAAGTAATATATCCAAGTTTGTTTCCTTTTCCAACGTACCATCCACATTCTATTCGCAAACATTCCATTTAGCAACGCAAGAACAGACCAAACTGTGCACTTGTAACGAAATAAAACGCAGAAAAGAAGAAGAAGAAGAAGAAGAAAATGCAAAAACTGACGATTAACAAAAAGGAGAAGAAAAGACGAAGAACAAAAGGGAAAAGACGAAGACTGAGGAAATAAAATACAGAAATTACCCGTGCTTGATGAAATGACTCGTTACACAGCAGAAGCAGGCGATATGTGATCATACGCCTCTGCTGTTATGCGACCGTTTCCTCTTGGGGAACGCGGCTGTCTCCGTGCTTTGAACGGCCACAACTACTCGGCACCACGCGCGTCGTTTTTCCACGGAGCCGCTCAGTTCCGCTCGCGCGTTTGAGATTTAAAGCACGCTGACGGTGCCTGCACACACACACGCACACACATGTGGCTATGACGGCACTGAGGCCCGATCGATGATTGAAACAACGCCCGGCACCCGGGGTGGGGTTATCTATTTCTGAGTCAATGTAAAGGTATGCAAATGCTGCTGGGACACGAGGAAAGAACAGAGACGGCCATAGTAACCAGCCTTGCGGTTTATTTCGGATCCAAGGGCTTAAATTAAAAGGAAAACGGTCATATCCCCGCCGTCTCTTCTTTATTTAATCTTCGCCATTTTGAAATCTGGCGATGTCATAGATATTAGACATAGGACTATATTTTACATTGGAACATTACTCATACTTATGGCGCGCGCGCGCGTGTGTGTGTGTGTGTGTGTGTGTGTGTGTGTGTGTGTGTGTGTGTGTGTGTGTGTGCGTGCGCGTGCGCGTGCGTGTGCGTGTGTGTGCGTGTGCGTGTGCGTGTGTGTGTGTGTGTGTGCGTGTGCGTGTGCGTGGTGTGTGGGGTGTGTGTGGTGTGTGTGTGTGTGTGTGTGTGTGTGTGTGTGTGTGTGTGTGTGTGTGTGTGTGTGTGTGTGTGTGTGTGTGTGTGTGCGTGTGTGTGCGTGTGTGTGTGTGCTTACCGCTTTCGAGACACTTTCCTTGTTGTAAAACTTGGTCAATAAAGAATCTGAATCTGAATGTCAGTTACTTTTGTTGATATTCTTCTATCGATTTCCTTCTTCTACCTTTTTTATTGAAAGTCTTTTCACATAAGTGATATTAGCCTGATCTTACAATTATCATGCTAACAACATGTATCAGCAAGTTGCATCAATAAAAATTTATGCTAGAATAAATAAATAGATTAATAAACACACACAAAATAACCAGCCTTATGTGCAGTTAAGAAACAACCAATTCTTCTACCGATTTCCATTGCAAATCTTGACTTTAACTATGGTTTTGGGTGATTAGGCGTTTCGTTCATTGTTTGGCTGATTGGCATGTTTTGCTTTTGGTCTCTGGTAGGGTACTGCGGACGCAGAAACTACCATCCTCTCTGTTGAGAACCCAGAGGTGTCAAGGGTTCTCCTTTTAAAGCATGCAGTAGGTCAGAATATAGCCATGCATGCTTCGCCCACTGCTAGGAGTTACCAGTATTGTACCTTCCCGGTCGCTTCTACTTCATTTTTCTATATCCCCTTTACACATATTTCAGGACGTACCTCTTGTGAGTTTACGTACCTTGTATTTACTCGCATGCCAGTTGAGAGTTACATTAGGCGACTCAGGTCTTTGCTGTCAGTTGTGTTTGTGTGACGTCTTTCGAGCGCTAATTAACTCCCTTGTTTCAGTGTTGATTCTGCACAGGCGCTCCGGGCCTCGTTCTGTTTCAGATTACATTTACACAAAGATATTAGATTACCTACCGTCTTTGGTTTCTACTTTGGAAGAAGCTACTGAAATCCTTGTGACAGCGTGCATATCGTCTGGATTATATTGCTGTAACTCTACACTAATGGGCATTTCTCAAACAGTCATCCGACCACATCAGCCATTCCAAATTGCAGTTGCACGGCTTATCTTTAAATCCCAGAAACACCAACACTGTACACGTCTGCTGAATGAACTCCATTGGCTACCCACTGAACAACGAATTAAATATAAAAGCGTTTGTCGTCACTGGTTCCGCCCCTCGATATAACTATGTCTAAACTTGTCCAGCTGTTTCAAAAATGGCCATTAGTACAGAGTTACAGCAACATAATCTAGACAAGATGCATACGGTCACAAGGCTTTTAGTAGCTTCTTCCAAAGGCGGGAACAGCTCAGTGGGTAAAGTGTCCGACTAAAACGTCAGGGGTAATACTGAGGCCGGTTCGAGTCCCCGGTGCGGCAAGGGATTTTTCTCCCAGGGTCAGCTACCAGTGTAGACTCTCGTGCGGTGTCCGTACAGCCCCCGTGTTCAATCGCACGCATCAACATCTGTGCGCACGTTAAAAATCCCACACACTGGCAGCCATAGCATTGACTGGACACAAAAAATACTACACACACCGATAGGAATGGGTGGCGCTGCACTCAGTTGCGGCTACTGTGCCTTACTCAGGTAAGGCGACCTGAATTTCGCATTGGACAAAGAAGCCCCCCCCCCCCCCCCCCCATCCCCAACCCCACCCCCCACCCACCCAGAAAAAGAAAGAAAAAAAGGAAATCAAATCGACAGATAATCTGCTGTCGTCTAAACGCAGAGCCTTTCCTGCATTCCGCTGCAGGTGAACCCATATGTTTTCCTTAGTGTAAATGGCCCCAGTGTTGAGATAACGCTTTTTTTATTTTTGCTGTGATGACCGTCTTCGTTGCTATTGACAAGACGATCTCTGCATCAGGCTTCTTAGTTTGGAGATTTCGCAACGACAGGTAAATAGTAAAAGGTCGATCATCGTGTAATGTGTGCTTTACGATATTCGTGACAAGGGCCCTTCATCTTCTGTCCACAGGCTTCTTTTTATTTTATTTTTATTCTCTCTCTCTCTCTCTCTCTCTCTCTCTCTCTCTCTCTCTCTCTCTCTCTCTCTCTCTCTCTCTCTCTCTCTCTCTCTCTCTCTCTCTCTCTCTCTCTCTTTTAACATAATACCATCACAATCCTTATTAATCACAATATTAACACCATCAGCCTCCATCATAGCAGACATAAGACAACAATGGGGCCTGTGCGTGCGTGCGTGCGTGCGTGCGTGCGTGCGTGCGTGCGTGCGTGCGTGCGTGCGTGCGTGCGTGCGTGCGTGCGTGCGTGCGTGAATGCGTGCGTGAATGCGTGCGTGAATGCGTGCGTGCGTGCTTGTGAATGTGCGTGCGTGCGTGCGTGCGTGCGTGCGTGCACACACACACTGTGACACACACTGACGCACGCACGCACGCACGCACGCACGCACACACACACACACACACACACACACTGACACATACACCGCGGTACAGTGGCACACGCGGCTCAGTCACGGCGCAATCTTGTACGTGCACACACACGGCCACTCACTCTGACTGTGAATCTCGCTTTCCGGCACCCTTCCTCCAAAGGAGAAAGAATATCGTAAACCAGTGCTTGACGTTTCACACGGACACACGCAGAGTCAAACGCGCGCAAACAACCTGCATGGTAGTACCAACCTTTGTTAGAACCGAAAGCAAAAGTAGGACGAGTTGCCGTTCCTTAATGGTGCACTCTTTCTTGTGCACACATTTTGTGACGTTTCACGCATTGTTGCTCTCAAAATGGACGGGGAAAAGAAAACTGAGCTTTCTAATGGTGTTGGTATGTAGCGCTGCTTACATGTATTGTCCTTCTTTTTGCATGCCTGACATTGCATGAACACAGACTATATGTACATAAGCCCTTTATTTTGTATAATTCCTTGTGCATGCGTTGCTCATAACTTACTTTTCAGGCTTGCCTTTTCAGTCTTGCTCAGTTTGGATAGCACTATGTAGTAAGTATTGAAACGAACTCTCTGTTCTGCGTCTTCGATGAGTTGTACTAGTTTTTACAGTAAACTTAAAAACGTGTTTATACTTTTAAGTCAGTATAGCCGCAAAACGGATTTTCAAACTTTTAGTAAAGTCGTTAGAGCAAGTGTATAAATACTGTGACAATTCAAGCACAGAATAGACTGGTTTTCTTAAATTCCAAGACCAAAACGGTCATCATTTTTGCATAATTTATAATATATTGGGCAGCGGTGGCACTGTTAAACATTATGATAATTCACAGATGTTTGTAGTAATTAAGCAGTTTTATTTTCTGCTGGCAACTCATAAGCAACCAATTATCAATGGGAAATATTTTATCAGGGTTTTCATCAGTCATCATGGACTCGGTTGGAGTTGGACAGTTGGATCAGTGGATGTTTTTCAGCATGTGCAAGGGGTTACCTGCTACCCTGTAGTACAAGTACTAAGAGTAGAAACTACCAGTTACTTAAAAAGGGTGGATAAACAGCACATGCACACATGCGTGGGTGTGTTCATTCATTATATTCATGCACTGTACACATGCGCATGCACACACACACACACTCACGCTCACACACACAAACACACTCACAAACACACACACACACACACACACACACACACACACACACACTCACACACTCACACTCACTCACTCACTCACTCACTACTCACTCACTCCCACTCACACACACACACACACACACACACACACATATATATATATATATATATATATATATATATATATATATATATATGAAGTGGGCACACATCCTGGAGTTGTATAAAATACTAAATGTAAAAGGGGAATGGAGTTTACAGTGGTGACATACTTAGATAAATGGCACCATTACATAATTTATAATTAGGCATTGTGATGATTATCCAGAAAGCAAAATGTTGTGCTGGTTTAGTGATTACGACCTGTAAATATTATACAGGTAGTATACACTGTAAAGTTTATAATACAGCATTGCGTAAGACTAAGACTGACATTTTATTCAGAGCTCTGTTACTAGTGTTAGACGTTTACAGTTTATGTACCAGGGATACCTGATTATCATGAAAACTAGTAATGTATTCTTATAAAGTATTATTCATAATTAAAGAAAATGCTTGTATTCTCATTCTGTTAATATACATCATGTGTACATACTTCCTGTATCAATTACCATTCTCATCTTCCATCAGTAGTCTCTGTCTCTGTCTCTGTATCTGTCAGCAACCCCCAATCAGTTAGCGTCAGTCACATTCAGTGCAGGCACTGCAAGTGCAACCCCATGCAGCCTATGCAGGCTATGTTATATAAGTTTTTATAACTGTTATATAATGTCCAAACTATTTTTAAAGAAGCAAACTTTTCTTCATAAATGGAAGACTTGTTTTTTGTCTTTTTGTCTTCATAAATGCAGGTCTTGTTTTTTTGTCTGGTCACTGGTGTAGTTTAAACTTTGTGTTACATATTAAACTCATGTGCAGTGCCTTTTGTGGCAAGGGCATGCATTAAAGGGAGGCAATTCATGTAACAATAATTGTAACAACAATAATGAAAAGCTCTTATACTGTTATAGCTCCAGCACAAATCCTTTTGCAAAACAAAAACTCAGTGCACTAGTACACATCATTCAAAGCATAATAGTTAATGTACATATAGACATGTTTATGTATACACATAACCTGTCGTCACAGGAAAGGTCTGCCTACATTTGTGAAAATGCACACCCAGACTGCAAACAAATTCAGCTTAGCATTGTCTTTTCTTTCACACTTTGCATGGTGATAACCTCTGTTCACTATTGAGACGTACTATATCTTTTTATACACATTCAAGTTTCATGCCAGTTTCAGAGACTTTTGATCTAATTTCAAGGATACAATGGCAGAAAGATGAAACTGAACTGAACATTTTTTATTTTTTAGAAGTTAATATCATAATCAAATCCATTGAAGTTTGTGTTGTTGCATAGACCTGACCATGAAGGTAATGCTGTAAATGGCATTAGCATTATTTATTAAGGGAATGTATAACTGGCACTTTTTCTGCTTTGGCCAAAACAAAACAAACAGCAACAAAACTTTAAGATCTAGATGTTGACAATTTCTGATGTTTTTGTATCTTTATACACCTGTATAATTTACATGCATACTCATACTATGTTTACAATACATGTCTTTGTGGCCTCCAGCATTCTTAAGTCTCAGTTCACTGAGGAAGGTTTCAAGAAAACCAATGTTTTGAACCCACTGTGGTGTTACTGTTGTTTTAATTTACTGTAGATAATTCCTCAACTGGGAAAGAAAGAATTGTGGATCATGATATATATATATATATATATATATATATATATATATATATATATATATATATATATACTTGTTTTAACTGTGTACATCACAGACATTACAGTGTTTCTTTTACTTTTGCCAAGTGTTTGCAAAACTTTTACTTGAACTTGGGTACCAGTGCTACCACTACTCGACAATAATAATGACAATATTTCTACAGTGCAAAATCATGTCTGGAGAGACTGTTCTTATTGTAACAGCATAACATTAACAGTTAACTGATTTTAAAAAAATATATATAAAAATATATAAAAAATAGTCCTGTGGAGGGTTTGGGGGTGGGGGGATATTGTTAACTAACATGGTGAAATGTAATATTAATAATAACAACAATAGTACATTGATCATTTTGGTGATTTAAGTTTTAACTTTCTGTTTCAACTGCTACAAATTATAAGTAGAACTCATAATGATCAGTGACCAAGTCAAAACTTCAAAGAAAAAGAGGATAACCAGGGAAAGTCTGTTTGGTTCATATTAATTATTGTAACTACTTAAGAATTAAGAAGTTGATTTCATTATTGTTTGGATCATACAGATGTCATAAACACGAGATAAGCATTATTTGTAAGTTTTAGCTGTTGTCCATGCTTTTGAAATATTGTAGCTATATATATATATATATATATATATATTACTCTGTATGGCAAACCCTTTTTATCTGAATTTTGTAGCTATATTATTATTACTCTGTGTGGTAAACCCTTTTATCTGACTTACACTTTCTCACTTCCTTGCAATCTGACTTAAACTTAAAGTCATACACAACTTAGTATATGAAGTTATAAAGTTCTGCTTTCGCTCAGCTATTGGACCTGGTGCTGGTGTTCTTGCATTATGACATTATAATTTATATAAATTATTCTGTCATACCTCATTGTTCTTGGGCTCTGGAACAATACCCAGCTGAAGCCTGATCACTATAACACTGTTTCCACACCAGTTGCAGTACACTACATTTGCTAGCAAAAACAAATATATATATATATATATGCTTATGAGTGCATGCAAGTTACTGTTTGTGGCCATGAAGGTTATTCAAGGACCTGCAGGTTTTTCATTTAACAATAACATGTTATAAATTGGTCTGCCTTCACTGGGATTCAGATTCACAACTTGCTGGTCTAAAGTCCATTCCTCAACCATGCAGCGATACTTTTACTTGGTCTTGAAGACGAAAGTAAGGGGTTTCATTTACACTTTGAGTGTACTCATAATCATCATCAGTTTCTTGGGTTGTTTTGAAATAAAGTTTGACAACTGACCTTCCATTTTTGTGCAGTGTGGACGCAGAGCATGAGTATTACATGAACTAGGTAAATATTTCTATGAAGAAAAGAAGAAGTCTTATTCAGAATTTAAATGAAACGTTTGATTTGACTCATCATTACAGGGCCAGTAACTGTCAGTTTGTTTGTTGTTGTATTACTGACAGTTTGTTTCTTGTTGTTTATCAGGTATTGTCAGATGACTGATAAGGGTGTAAGCTTCAGTATTTCTGAGGAATTTTCTCTGTCTCTCAGTCTCATACCTCTGTTCTTTGTCTCACAATCTCTGTCTGTCAGTCTCTCTCTGTCTCTCTGTCTCTCTGTCTCTGTCTCTGTCTCTCTCTCTCTCTCTCTCTCTCTCTCTCTCTCTCTCTCTCTCTCTCTCTCTCTCTCTCTCTCTCTCTCTCTCTCTCTCTCTCTCAAAAGATATGGCTTTGTTGGAGTTAAGCTTTAGTTTTTCTGGCAATGAGGGAATTCTCTGTCTCTGATCTGTCTGTACCTGTCTCAGTGCCTGTCTGTTTGTTTGTCCTTCCATCTCTCTCTCTCTCTCTCTCTCTCTCTCTCTCTCTCTCTCTCTCTCTCTCTCTCTCTCTCTCTCTCTCTCTCTCTCTCTCTCACTTGCTCACTCTCTCTTGACCCCTCCCCCTCATCTCCCCAGTAAAAAGGGATGTGGCCATGGTGGAGTTTCACTGCTTTGTATTTCTTCACATGCAAGTTATTCTAGTTATTGCAGATGAATGCAGGTGACTGAGGTCTCTATTGTGTCCTGGGTTAAATACATGTGATGTCTGTTGAGTGCTTTAGTTCACAACCATAACACACACACACACACACACACACACACACACACACACACACACACACACACACACACACACACACACACACATACACACACCTAATTATACATGTTATTATTACTAAAATGCACAATCATAACTAACTAACTAACACACACACACACCCCTAACTATTTATGCACATTATTATTAATACTAAAATACACAATCATAACACATATATGTATACATATTATTATTACTAAAATGCACAGTCATAACAAACACACACACATACACAACACACACACACACACACACACACACACACACACACACACCACACGTGCATGCACAGGAACACACACAATGATGGTCAAACATGTACTGAACATTTGTAATTTAAAAATATTTCAGCCTGATTCTATAATTTTTATTTAATATTCTTATAGATACTGTGTTGCCAGATATCAGTGTATGGGAGACAACCATACTGTGCGAAGAGGAAGACTTACTCAAATGAATGCCTGAGTTGTTGAACCTGCACATGTTAACATCAATGGACCCTCTTTCAAGATTCAAGAGGCAATTTAAAACCAACATCAATCATAAGTTGTGGTGGAATGGTGCCCGCTGACTGGACCTTAACTGTGCTTAACTTTGATTTCCTGTAAACTGTCACCAAGTATGAAAATAAACCTGAAAAAGGCGATTCTAAGTGCCAAGTGACTGTATGTGGCAACAGTTCTGTTAGGCATGTGCATAACTGTCTATCACCTCATCAAATTTCTGTGCTATATTTAGTATATAACTTGGTCGGTTTTACCTGGGTTTAGCTGCACACTCCTCCTCCTTAGTCCTCACAAAAAGAGGGGGGGGGGGGGGGGGGGGGGCACAGGGGCAAACTGTCCCTGCTCCAGCTTCCTTTCTGCTCTCTCTGTCTCTGTCTCTCTGTCTCTGTCTCCTCTCTCTCTCTTCTCTCTCTCTCTCTCTCTCTCTCTCTCTCTCTCTCTCTCTCTCTCTCTCTCTCTCTCTCTCTCATAATGCTGTGTTTGTCATCTTGTGCTTAACTTTTTATCCTTGTGATAATACCCCCCACCCCCAACCCTCTCTCTCTCTCTCTCTCTCATAATTAGTTGTATTCTTGTTTGATGTATTGAGTGTTGCTGTGTTTGTCATCTTGTGCTTAGCTCTGTATCCTTGTGTAATAATTACCCCCCCTCTCTCTCTCTCCCTCCCCCCCTCTCTCTCTCTCTCTCTCTCTCTCTCTCTCTCTCTCTCTCTCTCTCTCTCTCTCTCTCTCTCTCTGCCTCCAAACACACAAAATTTGGAGCTGGCAGGAAGTGAAATGTGATTCCATTCCATACCATGCCAAAAACCTCATCACTTGTGCCAGGGGTGTTTCTAAATATACAATCTAGGTCATGCTGACTCACAGCAATGAAAAGGTAATCAACGGGCTTAAACAAAGTTTGCAAAATTGCTTAGTTTGTTAACTTTGCATCTTTCTCAAGCTGTGGAACTCAGCTCATTTAAATACATGCTTCATGGTTGTCTTTCTTATATTTTTCTATGGAAAATCCGTGAGTACATGAACATTGTAACTTTTTGCAAGTCAAAGATAAGCATACTTGAATAACTGCAACATAAGTTTACTTGAGACCAGCACTGTGTTTTATGTTTTGTCTCAACATTGTTAAGTGCAGTCTAGTGACTGCTCCCACCCCTCACCCCCCACTCCCCACCCCCGCCCTCACTGTCTCAGACTCAGATACATTATGCACACACATGAACACACATACACACACCCCACACTCCCACACCCCACATGCTCACACACACAACACCACACACACAAGCCACACACATGCCACACACACACACACACACACACACACACATCCACACACACACACACACACACACACACACACGCTCACACATACACACACACACACATGCTCCACAACACACACACACACACACACACACACACACACACACACACACACACACACACACACACACACACACACATTCTTTTGGCTTGTGAGCCAGCACCAAGCATTGTAGTTGTTGCAGAGCGAGCTGACACGTGACGGCCTCTTTAAAAAAAGATATGAAGGCGAGAGGCAGAGGGCGGGAAAGACACACAAGGCCCTGGATCAAACAGGAGGCACCTGTTGCCATTAAAAACACCTTGGCAAACGCCCCAATAAAGGGCCTTTCTCTGTCCCGGCCGGTCATGGTTTCCTTGCAAAGAGAGGGCCTGCCACTGGCTGTTTGCTCAAATGAACTATGTGAGCAAATGCTCACTGTTTGAGTGCCTCCAGTCAGCACAGGGGCCGGCTTTGTGCAGGGGTTTGGGTGAACGGTAGTCAGGGAGAAACTGTGTGCTGGGGTGCTGTCTTTTGTGGTCATGTAATGATGGAGTCCGGCCTGATTACGCTTTCTTTCTTTCGGTTTCTTCTTTCTTTCTTGGAACCTGCCACAGTTGGCAGCTGAATAAGAGTGTACCGTCTGCCTCGTTTATATAGCTCCTTTTCTGGTCTAGTTTTTTGTTTGTTTGGTTGCATGTTTGGGGGGGAGGGGAAGGAGAGGAAACTTTGATGTTAGAATTTGTGAAGACATACAGGCCACCGCAATAGAGCATGAACGCAACCCGCCCCGTACCGCAACTGAGGTGAGGCTGGCCATGCATGGGTGGTTAGCGCCGCTATAGCAAATTTCCTTCATCGGCTTATCCGTCAGTGTTCAAAGTGATGTGAGGGAAGAGAGAATTGTGTGGGTTATTTGATGGACAGATCCGTTGCTCTCTTACGTCTTGCCCTGGTAGGTAAGCTTCCTCCGCTTCTGTCGACAACGTGCGTGGGGGCGGGGGGTGAAGAGAGAAATAACGGGCGAAAAAAAAAATGAAGGCTGAAGAAACGGAAAATGCCTACAGGGAGGTAAACATTGAGCAGATAGCTTGAGCTGGTCCAATCAGAGTGTCCTCCCTTGCCAGCTATGACTGGCGTCTGCTAACCCGCCTCTGTGCGTGTGTGTGTGCGGTGTGTGAGTGAGGGTGTGTGTGTGGTGTGGTGTGTGTGTGTGTGTGTGTGTGCGAGTGTAGCCGCAGAAGTAGAGAGAGGAGAGAAGAGCCGGCCAGATATTGATTAGAGCTGGCGACAACTCGGTGTGCTTAGAGCCAAAAGCCCACCCGCTGAATTCTCCCCATCGCGGATTGTTGCTCTTCGTCTCTTGCGTGGCCGTGTCGGTCGCCTCTCCGCTCTCGATCTCTCTCGGCCCATCTGCGTGGTGTGTTGGGTTCTGTGCGGATCATCGTGTCCATCGTTAACCCTGACATCTTGCCCCTATCGATCCGTCAAGGGGGGGGGTGAGTGGGGAGGGGCCATGTGCGACATCACCAACGACAGGCCCGTCTGACTCGCACCTCCGGAGAGATGTAACGCCGCGCTTGCAGTGTGCACCCGCAGTTGTTGATATCTGTCGGACCGACGACTCGGCCCCGTCGTTACTCACGATTAAGTGACCGGGTGGTTGATCGTGTCGTCCGTGGACTGAGAAGACGTGTCACGTCAGACGGTGTGTGTGGACGTGAACATGGTCTGTGGCGGTGCACAGCCCGTGGCGTCATGATGATGATGAGGCTAGCTGCACGGCTGAGTGAACATTACGCGAGTGTCGGGGAGCGTGGCGAACACCAGTGGAGCGCGAGTGCACGTGCGTGGCCGTCCCCCCTGCCAGCATGAACTCCTTCCTGGGGCGGTGCGATGAGAAACTGGAGCAGAGCATGGATATTCTGGGTCAGTATGACATTGACACGCTTGTACCGGTCGCCGACACGTGTAAGTGGCGATGAAGACACGCCCACCCCGACTCCACCCTCTCCTCCTCACATCCACACCACTCGCCCCATCTCTGTCTCTCCCGTCCACCCCACACCCCTCATCTCATCCTACCTCTAAAGGAACTCGTGACACGCGTGAGCTGTGTACTGAGGATCCTCGTCTGGGATGATGGGACTTAATGTCTCGCGCAGAGCTCGCAGTCGTACCGGCGTCAGCGGTAAAGCGCGTGGCAGCTTAGTGTACGGTTGTTTCGCCAGCTGAGCACAAAACATAGCGCCAGCTGAGCTGAACACAGTCATCACGCATTGATTGTCTTTCTCGGTCGCTGTCATTTGCTGTCGCAGCGGTGAGTTAAACTTAGTGGCTGGTGTACGTGTGTGCAGCAGTTGGGTTTCATCCTGGCCTTGATTTGGTCTCACTCAGTCGTGTATATGTACGGTCACGTGCTTCCGGGATACTTCGGGTGATCTCTACACCCAGTGTAGGCTTTAATGAGTCTCTCTCTCTCTCTCTCTCTCTCTCTCTCTCTCTCTCTCTCTCTCTCTCTCTCTCTCTCTCTCTCTTCACCGTTGAGAAATAAAGTTTAGTCAATCTCTCGCTCTGAACACGCTATGTTTTGTGTGAAAATTCTCACGTATAACGTTTCACTCACTCATTCATGCCTAGATGTATAAATGATGTCTGTAATTTTATATTTGCTCATCAGTAGCTTAGCAAGGACTAGTTGTTAGACAGGTTTTTGACTGAACCTAAACTACAATCGTTGTAAAATAAAGTTTTCGAGTTCGAGTTCGAGTGATCTCTCTCTCTCTCTCTCTCTCTCTCTCTCTCTCTCTCTCTCTCTCTCTCTCTCTCTCTCTCTCTCTCTCTCTCTCTCTCTCTCTCTCTCTGATGTGACCCCGTTCGGTTGACGGGACTTCCAAGAACTACCCTCCCCCAGACCCGTTCCTCTCTTTCTCTTTGGTCCCCCCCACCCCCCTCTCTCTCTCTTTCTCTCTCTCTATCTTTCAGTCAGTGCACTCACACGTGCCATCTGATGATTAAATAAATAGCTTGACTCAGTTGTGGCGCCAGAAGACGCTAGAGCAGAAAGAAGTGGGGTGCCTAGTGCTGTACAGTCGTGGCCGGCTTATCTGGAAAGGCCAGTCTGTTCAGGTGCTAGTGATGCAATCCTCGTCCCGCGAGGTCTGGAAGCCAGTCTGTTTTCTCTCATGACAACACGGTGGTTTGCTCTTTGGGCACGTTCCATCTCGGTGAACTTCTCCCGTTTGGGCAGATCTCTGTAGGGTCGGTCGTCATTCCGGTCTTTTGATGACATTTCACCCCCGTTCTGAATGCGTGCGTCGGTCGGTCAGAACCTGATTGGTCTTGCCAAGACGTCGTCCGCTCCAAGCGCCAGACTGACCCCACTGTTTTTTTTTTTTTTTTTTTTTAATGTGATACGGTTGTATCGCTCTTCAGTTTTGGAATTGGACATCTGATGACCATAGAAATATATTCGTATGTAGTTTCCCTATTATCTAACATGCTGATACTGACTCGTGTGCGTGGTGGTGTGTGTGTGTGTGTGTGTGTGTGTGTGTGTGTGTGTGTGTGTGTGTGTGTGTGTGTGTGATGCAGACGGTTTCTAATGAGATTGATCGTGTTTACCTGTGTGCTAGTTTTCGTGAGCGCGGCGAAGGCGAGCCAAGACTTTCACCGCGTCACGTCAGTCAACGAAGGCTGGTTTTGACGCATGCATAGGTAGGGTGACAGGACAGTGTATTTGGTCTGATAAGCCGGTCGTTCAGAGTTCGGGGTTATCTTTTCCAAAACCCGCCCGCAACACACACAGCGTCGGGGGCGTTGGGTGCTGTGTAAAGGGCTCGTCATATAATACACGTTTTGAAGCGGCTGTTGGCAGTCACGACGACTGATAAACAGCAACCTTCTTGATTCACACACACGTAGCGGACCTTGACTGAAAGGATTTGGGCGGGGACAGCAGCCGTCATATTTGGTAGTTGTTTGTCAGTTGTGGTTTTGTTGTTGTTGTTGTGTGTGTGTGTGTGTGTGTGCGGTTTTTGTTTGTTTTTGTTTTTGTTTTGTTTTGGGAGTGTATTTTTGCTTTATTTTGTTTGTTGTTTGTTTTCGTTTCCTTGACTGTTTGATGGAATTAACTCGGAGTGACTTGGTTTGGGGAATATTCACACTTCGCTACTTGGCACCAAAACTTGAACATTCCTCGTGCAATCAGTGTATTGACACTTGGCAATAAAGTTGTATTGTAGTCCCCCCCCCCCCCTCCCAGCACCCCTATCTCTGCCCCATCCTTCCCCCCGACTCTGTCACTGTGCGCGGGACCGCGCGCGCGCGCGCGCGTGCGTGTGTGTGTGTGTGTGTGTGCTCGCGCACTCATAACGAAAAAAATGACGTTAGCACTTGTGTTCCCTTCAGCGCGCAACAGCAAGCATATTGGAGCTGTGACAGACGACAATACGACCATGTCACTGAGGCGATACGGGGAGAAAATAAAAATGTACTGCCGCCCTGTCACGTCTGAGTTTGGTTCGGGAAATCGCAGAGCGTTACTGCCGCTCGGCTGCATGGACCTGTCTTCCAAGGGATAGAATACCGAAAGCTAGCAGGGCCTGTCACTATTCACTGTCTGTGACAGTGTGAGTGTTGGAAGGCAGTATCACAGTACGCAGTCTGTGAGTGGTGGAAGGCAGTATCACAGTACGCAGTCTGTGAGTGGTGGAAGGCAGTATCACAGTACGCAGTCTGTGAGTGGTGGAAGGCAGTATCACAGTACGCAGTCTGTGAGTGGTGGAAGTCAGTATCACAGTACGCAGTCTGTGAGTGGTGGAAGGCAGTATCACAGTACGCAGTCTGTGAGTGGTGGAATGCAGTATCACAGTACGCAGTCTGTGAGTGGTGGAATGCAGTATCACAGTACGCGGTCTGTGAGTGGTGGACTGCAGTATCACAGTACGCGGTCTGTGAGTGTTGGAAGGCAATATCACAATTAGAAGTCTGTGAGTATTGGAAGGCAGTATCACAACACATAGTCTGTGAACACGGGAAGGCAGTATCACAACACTCAGTCTGTGAACATGGGAAGGCAGTATCATAATACACAATCTGTGAACATGGGAAGGCAGTATCACAACACTCAGTCTGTGAACATGGGAAGGCAGTATCATAATACACAATCTGTGAACATGGGAAGGCAGTATCACAATTCTCAGCCTGTGAGCATGGGAAGGCAGTATCATAATACACAATCTGTTAACATGGGAAGGCAGTATCACAACATGCAGCCTGTGAACATAGGAAGGTAGTATCACAATACACAATCTGTGAACATGGGAAGGCAGTATCACAATACACAATCTGTGAACATGGGAAGGCAGTATCATAATACACAATCTGTGAACATGGGAAGGCAGTATCATAAAACACAATCTGTGAACATGGGAAGGCAGTATTTCATAAATACACAATTTCCCCGTGAACATGGGAAGGCAGTATCATAATACACAATCTGTTAACATGGGAAGGCAGTATCACAATATGCAGTCTGTAAACATGGGAAGGCAGTATCACAATTCTCAGCCTGTGAACATGGGAAGACAGTATCATAATACACAGTCTGTTAACATGGGAAGGCAGTATCACAATATGCAGTCTGTAAACATGGGAAGGCAGTATCACAATTCTCAGCCTGTGAACATGGGAAGACAGTATCATAATACACAATCTGTTAACATGGGAAGGCAGTATCACAATATGCAGTCTGTAAACATGGGAAGGCAGTATCACAATTCTCAGCCTGTGAACATGGGAAGACAGTATCATAATACACAATCTGTTAACATGGGAAGGCAGTATCACAATATACAGTCTGTAAACATGGGAAGGCAGTATCACAATTCTCAGCCTGTGAACATGGGAAGGAAGTATCACAATATGCAGTCTGTAAACATGGGAAGGCAGTATCACAATTCTCAGCCTGTGAACATGGGAAGGCAGTGACACAGTACGCAGCCTGTGAGCACGGGAAGGCAGTGACACAGTACGCAGCCTGTGAGCACGGGAAGGCAGTGACACAGTACGCAGCCTGTGAACACGGGAAGGCAGTGACACAGTACGCAGCCTGTGAACACGGGAAGGCAGTGACACAGCACGCAGCCTGTGAACACGGGAAGGCAGTGACACAGTACGCAGCCTGTTGCCTACAGCTCACAGAAGTAAGAGCGTGTGTCTATGTATAGGTGCGGCAACAGGTTATCCCAGCCGCAGCTTCAGTCATACTCCTACTCCCACTCAGTGTTTTTTGGAGGAGACGCGTGGCCGTTGCCTCTACATCTGGCTCCTATCACTGCTGCCAGCAACAAGCTTCATTCCGTGACCAAAGTTTTGCAATACTTGGGGTGGCTGGGGGGGGGGGGGGGGGGGGGGGTCGGAGAGGCTGACCCGTATGTCCATATGTCTGTCTGTCTTGTCTTTCTGTGCAAGTTGCAGGTGTGTGCGAGCGTGGTGATGCGCATGTTGGTGTGTGTGTGTTGGTTGTGTGTGTGTGTGTGTATCACAGTGTGTGTGTGTGTGTGGCAGTGTGTGTGCTAGCGTGTGTGTGTGTGTGTGTGTGTGTGTGTGTGTGACAGTGTGTGTGTGTGTGGCAGTGTGTGTGTGTGTGGCAGTGTGTGTGTGTGTGTTTTGTCGTCTCTGTAATTCTCTCTCTCTCTCTCTCTCTCTCTCTCTCTCTCTCTCTCTCTCTCTCTCTCTCTCTCTCTCTCTCTCTCTCTCTCCGCTGACGCTTACACAGACTACATGATTTCTGCAGCATGAACGTTCATGCACGAGTTGTGCCTGCCGTGAGTCCACGAAGCTCCCTCGCGCGTACACGTAGTCTCTTCTCGTTGATTAGCCTGCTGTACCCACCGGCGTCAGTCGTGGAAGCAGCGCCCGCGGGCACAAACGCATTTCATGCCTCTGTGATCAAATGGCTCATCACTCGCCAATAAAATTGTTGGGCCGCTACCACCACAGCATCGCCACCAGTGGCAGCCTGTTGCTGCGGTCAGCAACAGCTCGCTGGCATGCAGACACACAGCCTGTCTTCCCCTCCCCCCCCCTTTCCATCACGCACACACGCACACGCACGCACGCACACACACACACGCACGCGCACACGCACACACACACACACACGCACGCACGCATGCACGCACGCACACACGCTGTCACACATACACACGCATGCTCACTGTTACACGCACATTTATACACGTAATACATGCACACGCACACACTCACACACACACGCGCACTCACCACGTACGCCACACACACACACACACACACACACACACACACACACACACACACACACACACACACACACACACACACATGACAACTATTGCACCTCTCTCTTCTTCTCTCTCTCTCTCTCATCTCTCTCTTCTCTGATCATACCTGAACTCCCTCACTCTCTCTCTCTCTCTCTCTCTCTCTCTCTCTCTCTCTCTCTCTCTCTCTCTCCTCTCTCTCTCTCTCGTATCTGACCTGGGAAAAAAGGGCGATGACTTGGACATATGACCTGGTGATGGAAGGAAGCCATGCATGCCGTAAAGACTGTACGTTGTAGTCTTCGACGCTGTGAAGCGCATGATTGGTACTGCAGCAAATAAATAACAGTCCGCCTGAAGTACCTGAGGCAGCGATGTATCGGGGAAACTGGAAATTCAGAAATTCAGATGTTCTCTTACCAAAAAAGGAAAGAAAAAAAGGTGGGGAGAACACACACACACACGCACACACGCACACACGCACGCACACACGCACGCACGCACGCATATGCTTTAATTTTGACCTGCGCTCTTTGCTTAAAAACGAAAAGGATTCAGTTTTGTGCCTATCTGTCAAAGTTCTTGGTGCAGTGTCCAACTTAGTGCAGTGTCCATGGTAAGAGTTCTGTTGACACCAGCTGTTGGGGGTAGGCTATGTAGACGGCGTTTTGCTGCAAAGGTGTTCCGTGGTAAAAGGGCGATAGAATAAGTATCGACTTTTTGCCGCACACGCGCAGTAATTAATTACACACCACGCGCGGAACTTGACCACCCCTCGGCAAGCAAGAAGACCCCCTCCACCCTCCGCCCCCGTTACTGTCCCTGTCATATTCCAGCCACCAACATGTATAGTGTACGTCTAAGAAATACATTTAGGGGAGAGACTGTGGGTTTCTGTATCTTTCTGCCTCTGTGTGTGTGTGTGTGTGTGTGTGTGTGTGTGTGTGTGTGTGTGCGTGGTGTGTGTGTTGTGTGTTGTGAGGGAGACTGTGTGTGTGCATACGTGTGACTGTGTGTGTGTGCATATGTGTGACTGTGTGTGTGTGGGGGGGGGGGGGGGGGGAGCGGTGACTGTGTGTGCGTGCATATGTGTGACTGTGTGTGTGTGCATACGTGTGACTGTGTGTGTGTGTGTGTCGTGTGTGTGTGTGTGCATATGACTTTGTGTGTGTGTGGGGGGGGGGCGGGGGGGGCGGTGATGGCTGCATGTGTGATGGTGACTGTGTGTGTGTGCATATGTGTGAGTGTGTGTGTGTGTGTGTGTGTGTGTGTGCATATGTGTGAGTGTGTGTGTGTATGTGTGTGTGTGTGTGTGCATGCGTGTGTGTGTGTGTGTATGTGTGTTCCCCCTTCCCGTGAGGGGCAGGCAGTCGGCAGAAGAGGCTGCAGGGTTATCAGGTATGTATAGTCGATGTTTGTTATGACTGGCAGTGGGGCGGAAGTGGACTCGTGCGGCTCGCTCCGGCTTCTTCAGCTGTCACTTATCACTCGGTATCGGCACTGGAGTTCTGGCACTCGGAACAGCTATGATAATTCTGCCTTTCCAACGAAAACATCTCCCTCTCTCTCTCTCTCTCTCTCTCTCTCTCTCTCTCTCCTCTCTCTCTCTCTCTCTCTCTCTCTCTCTCCCCCCACTCCCCCCCCTGCCCGCCGCCATGTGGTCACGACGTCACATGGTTGTCACGACGTCACACGGTGGTCATGACGTCATGTTGTGGTCACGATGTCACGTGGTGGTCACGACGCGGCTGAGACCCGTGGTGGGGTACCGCGGACGCTGAAATTGGGTGTGTGGTTTGAGGTGGCTTGTAGGTGTACGGTTTGAGGTGGCTTGTGGGTGTGTGGTTTGAGGTGGCTTGTGGGTGTGCGGTTTGAGGTGGCCAGTGGGTGTGCTGTTTGAGGTGGCTTGTGTGTGTTCGGTTTGAGGTGGCTTATGGGTGTACGGTTTGAGGTGGCTTGTGGGTGTACGGTTTGGGGTGGCTTGTGGGTGTGTGGTTTGAGGTGGCTTGTAGGTGTACGGTTTGAGGTGGCTTGTGGGTGTGTGGTTTGAGGTGGCCAGTGGGTGTGCTGTTTGAGGTGGCTTGTGGGTGTTCGGTTTGAGGTGGCTTATGGGTGTACGGTTTGGGTGGCTTGTGGGTGTGCGGTTTGAGGGTGGCCAGTGGGTGTGCTGTTTGAGGTGGCTTGTGGGTGTTCGGTTTGAGGTGGCTTATGGGTGTACGGTTTGAGGTGGCCTGTGGGAGTGGGGGTTGAGATCGCCTGTGTGTGTGTGTGTGTGTGAAATGAAGTGAACAAGCTGTGGTGTGCGGTTGGAGGTGGCCTTTGGGTGTGTGAAGTGAACAAGCTGTGATGTGAATGTGGAGGTGGCCTGTGGGTGTGTGAAATGAAGTAAACAAGCACGCACGTGCACACACACACATCACCACACACACACACACACACACACACACACACACACACACACACACACACACACCACACACAATCCACACACACACACACACACACACACACACCACACACACACAACACACACACCAACACACACACACACACACACACACACACACACACACTGTCACACACACACACACACACTGTCACACACACACACACACACACACGTACACACAGCCTACAAACACGAGCGCGGCGCACAAGCAGCGGTCCATATTTCTTTCGTCTTGAGCACGGAGGCACAGACGACACGGCGATAAAGCAGCAGGGGCTACAGGCTGATGTACTGATCGCACCGTGACCTCACCACACCTACCCGATCTCCCTTCACCAACAGGTGCCCCCCTCTCATCCTTTACACCAGTCTCTCGCCCACCTATACACCCGCTAGCGGCTTATTAGGCGTATGTTGCTTGTCCGCGCCCCGTTCTCTATGGCCCAGGGCCACTACGCTACATAGTAAACATGGCGCTTAACGTCCACAGAAACCGTAAGGCTTATTAGGGACGGGGAGAAG
>JABMCL010000264.1:430000-440000 GCA_018857735.1 Alviniconcha marisindica | reverse complement strand
GTCTCGCCCGGGAACCCATGATGGCAGCAGATCACCAGCGCAGCACGCTAGCCACTGGGCAACGGCCCCTGTGTTCTGTAAGTTATTGGCTGTCCATCGCTTCCGATGACGACGAAGCTGCACATCTGCCTCGTCTGCTGAGTCCCCACGTGCCCCCGATCCAAACTCCAAGCACTGGTTTACGACATCCTTCCTTCGAGGAGGAAGGTGCCGGAAAGCGATGCTGGGAGTGGGGGCTCGATCCCGACTCCATTGAAACAACTCTGACTACTCTGGTGACGGAAAGCTGCTCGTAAGGAAGTAAACACGGTGCTTAACGTCCGCAGAAACCACAAGGCTTATTAGGGACGGGGAGAAGGTGGGGGAAGGGGGTGTGGGGGTGAGGGGGGGGGGGGGAGGGAGATTATATTCCTATCGCTACACTGTCACCACCAGAGTGACTCCTGCATTAAGGCGGGCAGAGATGACAGCCATTTCAATGTTTCATAATTGTGAGGGACAAAGTCGCAAGACGGTGTCCACAGACCACAGCTTTCGAAGAGGAAGGAGAGCCGAAGCGGATTGGAACCGAAGTCCCTCCGCTTACCAGCGGCCCAACGCCTTACCGCTGGGCCAAGCGGGCTCACACGACTCCTCTCGGGACCAGGAAGGCATTGAGCGCCTGTGGCGTTCACCTCGCCCGACGAGCAGCTGTGTGACACCACCAATTAGTTCATGACCCGACGGCAGCCCGACCGGCCGCTCGCTGCAGTGGGCCCCGCCGACGTGAGCACGTTGGGCAGGAATATGGCCGCCACACGAGTAATGTGAAACAAATTGAAATGTGACCGGGCGGCTGCGGCCTGATTAGAGGCTGTGTGTATTTCTTGACCTCGCCTGGCCTTCTTGTCCTTCCAGCGTGCCTGTCAGGCCAGGTTGGACAGACGGATTGGCAGTGGGAGATGCCGGATGGGGTCATCGTACTGGTAAATTGGGTTGGGTGGGGGTGTAGCTGCTGGGGGAGATGTGGAAGAGTGTGTGTGTGTGTGTGTGTGTGTGTGTCTGCCTCCCCCTTGGTCCCCTGGTGACCCTGTTCAATCAGTCCGATCTCTCTCTCTCTCTCTCTCTCTCTCTCTCTCTCTCTCTCTCTCTCTCTCTCTCTCTCTCTCTCTCTCTCTCTCTCTCTCTCTCTCGTGTGTGTGTGTGTGTGTGTGTGTGTGTGTGTGTGTGTGTGTGTGTGTGTGTTGTGAGAGAGAGTACGGGTTTTTGAAATATTCGATATGAATGCCTTGAACATTGAAAAGGGCTGTAACCTTATATCAATAAAATAGTGTCAATGTCTCTCTCTCTCCTCCACCCCCCCCCCACCCCTCTCTCCCCCTATTCTCTCTCGCCCCTCCCCCCTCCGTCTCTCTCCTAATTCCTCCCCCCCCCCCCTTCTCTGTCTCCTCTCTTATCTCTCTATTGGACGAACATACTCCAGCAAACGTAACTGCACTGTGCCTGGCGAACAAGACGTTGTTCAGATATTGGTCAAGGGAAACGCTGATATTCAGTAAATGATTTATTAATAAACCTGTGGAGAGGGGGAGAGTGTTTATTAATAAATATTTGTTATTGACAAAGATGCTGAACGGTCAAGCCCCCTTCAGCCCAAAGAGGGGGCGAGTGTGCTAACGAATGTTAAGGATGACTGCTGTACACACACACACACACACACACACACACACACACACACACACACACACACACACACACACACACACGTGCGCGCACACACACACAATGAAAAAAGAAACCCCCAAAACGGCCATAAAAACCCCACCCAGATTAGCTACCTCCAGCATTGTTTCTAGTGACGCTGTCCGTCCAAAATAAAATATGAAATCAGTGTCCACACAAGCACAGTGCTGCAAGCAGTCGTCATAATTGTTCCACACATCCATGAATCACTGAACACTTCAGCTGGAACAGCGCAATGGTAGAGCGCCGGACTCGTGATGGGAAGGTCGAGGGTTCGAGCCCCAGCAGGAGCGGCGGGAGAGTTTTCTTCTCCTAGGTCAACTTTCTGTGCTGACTCTTATTTCGGTATCCGTTCCACCACCGTGTTACCGCAGTGCATGTAAAAGATCCCGGCCATTCTGCCAAAAATGAAGGGGGCAGGTTACAGCTAAACACGAAACAAAACATGAAGGGACTGAGCAAATCGTCTGACCTTCACCTCGTATGTTGCTTTAAGAAAAGTTGATTCACGTTCGTGTAAACATGGACAAAACATAACCAACGGAAAAGTATGAAAACAAGATCAGCTAATAGTAGACGCACACGGCCTATGGTGGTGCTTACTGCGTCAAGATGTCGACTTTCCAGATCTTCTGAAATTTAGACAACAATTCTCCCTAACGACGTCGGCGTAATCTGACTGTGATAGGCTGACAGCACGCTACCTGGTTGTTGTTTTTTTGATGCGTCACGTACGCGCGCAGCTTATCTTCCAAATCCCTCAACCGTTTTGTGCTGTATCAGTCTTGCTGCTCGCTGTTTTCTGCAACACTGTTGACGACAGCTTGCACTGCGGGGCTTGTGTGTCGTCAGCGTTGGTTTGGACCCCAACCATGACTGCAAGCATAAATGCTCGAGGTACGTGATGTTGCATACAGCTTGTTTTGGGCTGAGGTCGCACTTAGCCGATGAAGAAGAAAGCGAAGAGGCGGGTTGAGAGGAAACAGTAGAAAAGGCACGGGGACTGACTGGGGGGGGGGGGGGGGGGGGGGGGGATCTGTTGCACGTGTACCTGACGCTGGAGTCGTCCGGGAGTGGACGATGCAGGCGATCTGGAGAACTGAATTCGTGAATTGACTCTGAACACCGTTATGTGGTGTGAACACCGTTATATGGTGATCTGCCCGGCACCATGGAGTTTATAACTGTGCAACTGCCCATGACAGCTATTGTGTGTGTGTGTGGTGTGTGTGTGTGTGGTAAAAACACATTTAGTCGCTGTTTCTGTCAGGGAGCCTTGATCTGTATATATACAATCCGACATACACCATGATGCTGTACCTCAACACAGACCAAACAGATACTGTAACTCAGCACAGACCAGAGACTGTACCTGAACACAGACCAGAAAGACACTGACCTCAACACAGACCAGAAAGACACTGTAACTCAGCACAGACCAGAGACTGTACGTCAACACAGACCTGAAAGACACTGACCTCAACACAGACCAGAAAGATACTGACCTCAACACAGACCAGAAAGACACTGACCTCAACACAGACCAGAAAGACACTGTAACTCAGCACAGACCAGAGACTGTACGTCAACACAGACCAGAAAGACACTGACCTCAACACAGACCAGAAAGACACTGACCTCAACACAGACCAAAAAGACACTGACCTCAACACAGACCAAAAAGAGACTGTAACTCAGCACAGACCAGAGACTGTACCTCAACACAGACCAGAAAGACACTGACCTCAGCACAGACCAGAAAGATACTGTACCTCAGCACAGACCAAAAAGATACTGTACCTCAACACAGACCAAAAAGATACTGTACCTCAGCACAGACCAGAAACATATTGTACCTCGGTACAGACCAGAGACTGTACCTCAACAAAGACCAGAAAGATACTGTACCTCAATACAGACCAGAAAGACACCGACCTTAACACAGACCAGAAAGATACTGTACCTCAACACAGACAAAAAAGATACTGTACCTCAGCACAGACCAGAAACATATTGTACCTCAGCACAGACCAGAGCCTGTACCTCAACAAAGACCAGAAATGTACCTCAACACAGACCAAAAAGAGACTGTACCCCAACACTGACCAGAAAGAGACTGTACCTCGACAGAGACGAAAAAGAGACTGTACCCCAACACTGACCAGAAAGAGACTGTACCTCAACACAGACCAGAAAGAGACTGTACCTCAACACAGACCAGAAAGAGACTGTACCTCAACACAGACCAGAAAGAGACTACCTCAACACAGGCCAGAAACCTGAAGGAGCGTGATGTCGTTGATCAAACCTGGCCACCTTTCTGAGCATGTGTGTATATTATATGTTTATATGCAATGCCGTTTCTAGCCTTCCGACCCCTGTCTGTGATAAATGGAACCTCTGTTGATGTAGAGGTTAACTGACATAAGGATCATTACTGAGTGACTGTTTAACTGTTGATGTGCAACAGCTGTCGAGGCCGGGCTGTTTCGGCGTGCAGACGTCAGAGACTAAGGGGCGGAGAGAGAGGAGACAACCTGGGCTGTGTGTGCACTATGGCCAGTTAGTCGGTAATATGATGGGACCGTGAAGCGGGTTACGCCAGCAACTGAAATTCAAACAAACAAGGCAGCGAAGGGGAAGAGGTGGGGTGGCGTTTCCCCCCCCCCCCACCACCACCACGATTCCTCGTTCTCTGTCCCTCATAGTGTCCGGCGTCTGTTCTCTGTCTTCATAGTGTCCGGTGTTTGTTCTCTGTCTCCCTTCATAGTGTCCGGCGTCTGATCTCTGTCTTCATAGTGTCCGGTGTTTGTTCTCTGTCTCCCTTCATAGTGTCCGGCGTCTGATCTCTGTCTTCATAGTGTCCGGTGTTTGTTCTCTGTCTCCCTTCATAGTGTCCGGCGTCTGTTCTCTGTCTTCATAGTGTCCGGTGTTTGTTCTCTGTCTCCCTTCATAGTGTCCGGCGTCTGTTCTCTGTCTTCATAGTGTCCGGTGTTTGTTCTCTGTCTCCCTTCATAGTGTCCGGCGTCTGATCTCTGTCTTCATAGTGTCCGGTGTTTGTTCTCTGTCTCCCTTCATAGTGTCCGGCGTCTGATCTCTGTCTTCATAGTGTCCGGTGTTTGTTCTCTGTCTCCCTTCATAGTGTCCGGCGTCTGATCTCTGTCTTCATAGTGTCCGGTGTTTGTTCTCTGTCTCCCTTCATAGTGTCCGGCGTCTGATCTCTGTCTTCATAGTGTCCGGTGTTTGTTCTCTGTCTCCCTTCATAGTGTCCGGCGTCTGATCTCTGTCTTCATAGTGTCCGGTGTTTGTTCTCTGTCTCCCTTCATAGTGTCCGGCGTCTGATCTCTGTCTCCCTTCATAGTGTCCGGCGTCTGATCTCTGTCTTCATAGTGTCCGGTGTTTGTTCTCTGTCTTCATAGTGTCCGGTGTTTGTTCTCTGTCTCCCTTCATAGTGTCCGGCGTCTGATCTCAGTATCCCTTCATAGTTTCCTGTATCAGTTTCTCTGTTTCCCTTAACTGTGTCCGGCGTCTGTTCCCTGGCCCCCTTCACTGTGTCCGGCGTCTGTTCCCTGTCCCCCTTCACTGTGTCCGGCGTCTGTTCCCTGACCCCCTTCACTGAGTCCGGCGTCTTTTCTCTGTCCCCCTTCACTGTGTCCGGCGTCTGTTCTCTGACCCCCTTCACTGTGTCCGGCGTCTGTTCCCTGACCCCCTTCACTGTGTCCGGCGTCTGTTCCCTGACCCCCTTCACTGTGTCCGGCGTCTGTTCCCTGACCCCCTTCACTGTGTCCGGCGTCTGTTCCCTGACCCCCTTCACTGTGTCCGGCGTCTTTTCCCTCTGTCCCCCTTCACTGTGTCCGGCGTCTGTTCCCTGACCCCCTTCACTGTGTCCGGCGTCTGTTCTCTGTCCCCCTTCACTGTGTCCGGCGTCTGTTCCCTGTCCCCCTTCACTGTGTCCGGCGTCTGTTCTCTGACCCCCTTCACTGTGTCCGGCGTCTGTTCTCTGTCCCCCTTCACTGTGTCCGGCGTCTGTTCCCTGACCCCCTTCACTGTGTCCGGCGGACAGAGGAGCGAGCGACAGAGACGGACAGAGAGAGGTAGAGTCAGAGAGGTAACACCACATGCAGACTTGAGAGCCAGCAGTGTCCATGGATCCATGGACACGGACATGGGCATGGATCCATGGACACGGACATGGGCCTGGACATGTCAGAAATACGTCGCAACAAAGCTAAACCTGAATGGAAGGAAATAATAATGTGCCACGTTGTCGTCAACCGGGTTTGTTCCACACATTCGGGGTTGCAGCGACCACACGTGCACACACAAACATACACACACACTCACACAAACACACGCACGCACGCACCACACACACACACACACACACACACACACACACACACACACACACACACCTCTCCACCTTTCGTCCCGTCAGTTCCATTCCCTCAGCCGTTACACGCAGGCATAATACGGAACGAATTTACATAACTGGTTATGTCAACGTAGTTCACATTTGATATTCATTCCGTCTGTGTGTACACACACTCACACACACACACACACACACACACACACACACACACACACACACACACACACTGCACGGGGAAAGTTTATTTGGAGGGTACAGGCAACCCCGGCACCCCGCTTTGTTGCACAACAATGGAGACCGTGCAACGTGGCCACGCCTTGTGTGTACACTGTCTGAGGCCGGGACCGGGGTGGGCGTGTCCAAGCGGTGCTGCCCCAGTCTGTAATGAATGCAGCGGAAAGTGGAAACACTGGCGAGTTCCTGACCTGCACGCACAGTACAATGCACCGGTCGGGGTCCGCCTTCTGCTCCTCCTGCTGACTTCTTCCGCGCACGTCTGCACGGCAGCTTGAGCGGATGGAACTGAAACGTGTTTAGTTCAGGTGCGTGTGTGCGGTACACACAAAGTATGGACCTGAAACGTGTTTAGTTTAGGTGCGTGTGTGCGGTACACACAAAGTATGGACCTGAAACGTGTTTAGTTTAGGTGCGTGTGTGCAGTACACACAAAGTATGGAACTGAAACGTGTTTAGTTTAGGTGCGTGTGTGCAGTACACACAAAGTATGGACCTGAAACGTGTTTAGTTTAGGTGCGTGTGTGCAGTACACACACAGTATGGACCTGAAACGTGTTTAGTTTAGGTGCGTGTGTGCAGTACACACAAAGTATGGACCTGAAACGTGTTTAGTTTAGGTGCGTGTGTGCGGTACACACAAAGTATGGACCTGAAACGTGTTTAGTTTAGGTGCGTGTGTGCAGTACACACAAAGTATGGAACTGAAACGTGTTTAGTGTAGGTGCATGTGTGCAGGACACACAAAGTATGGAACTGAAACGTGTTTAGTTTAGGTGCGTGTGTGCAGTACACACAAAGTATGGACCTGAAACGTGTTTAGTGTAGGTGCGTGTGTGCAGTGCACACACAGTATGGACCTGAAACGTGTTTAGGTGCGTGTGTGCAGTACACACAAAGTATGGAACTGAAACGTGTTTAGTTTAGGTGCGTGTGTGCGGTACACACAAAGTATGGAACTGAAACGTGTTTAGTTAGGTGCGTGTGTGCAGTACACACACAGTATGGACCTGAAACGTGTTTAGTTTAGGTGCGTGTGTGCAGTACACACAAAGTATGGACCTGAAACGTGTTTAGTTTAGGTGCGTGTGTGCAGTACACACACAGTATGGACCTGAAACGTGTTTAGTTTAGGTGCGTGTGTGCAGTACACACAAAGTATGGAACTGAAACGTGTTTAGTTTAGGTGCGTGTGTGCGGTACACACAAAGTATGGAACTGAAACGTGTTTAGTTTAGGTGCGTGTGTGCAGTACACACACAGTATGGACCTGAAACGTGTTTAGGTGCGTGTGTGCAGTACACACACAGTATGGACCTGAAACGTGTTTAGGTGCGTGTGTGCAGTACACACACAGTATGGACCTGAAACGTGTTTAGTTTAGGTGCGTGTGTGCAGTACACACAAAGTATGGAACTGAAACGTGTTTAGTTTAGGTGCGTGTGTGCAGTACACACAAAGTATGGACCTGAAACGTGTTTAGTTTAGGTGCGTGTGTGCAGTACACACAAAGTGAGCAGTGTGCGTATGTTATGGTAATGGTATAGGACATATATATGCGATTTGCCTGACCTGTCGAGGAACACGACAGCGCTAGATGCCTACTACTAACAAATCATTGATCAATTGAACACACACGCACGCACGCACACAGCACGCACGCACGCACGCACGCACGCACGCACACACACACACACACACACACACACACACACACACACACACACACACACAACACACACACCAACCATAGAAAAGACTGACAAATTTAAGAATGGTGGAATTTCTTGGCCTCACACCGTGAGGTCCTCCGCAAAACCGGAGTACCCGGAGAAAGAATTTTTATTTTTTATATATAATAATATATATGCATGCGCGTGCGCGCATGATAAAATGTAACGGGTTTCTAAAGCATTTTTCAAATGATTTGAAAACGTTAAGTAAGTAAACGTCCTCAGAAACCATGAAAACGTTCATAATTTGCCGCAGCACATGGCTTTACACTTGTGTGGAGGTAGGAGTGAGGAGGAAGTCTTCTCTTTTTGTGTGTGCTTTTTTTCTTTTCTGCTGTTTTTGTTTTGTTTTTGTTGTGTGATTTTGACGTTGTCTTTATTTGTGTGACTGCAACTCTCTCCTGTGCAAAACACGGCTCAGACAAAATCTTCGCGTTGTGGCGACATGAGCGTTCGCCGTGTGCTGATGAAGGGAAATAACTCGTGGTGGGTTTCTCTGTTTTACAACGAGTGCGACTGTTTTGCTTTCCCTTGGTATGCAAGTCGCGCTCTCTCTCTCTCTCTCTCTCTCTCTCTCTCTCTCTCTCTCTCTCTCTCTCTCTCTCTCTCTTAGTTTAGGTGCGTGTGTGCGGTACACACAAAGTATGGAGGGGGAGGTAGATTATATACCTATCGCTACACTGTCACCACCAGAATGACTCCTGCATTAAGATGGGCAGCGACGAGAGCCTTTTTAATGTTTCAGTAGGAAGCGATGGACAAAGTCACAAGACAGTGTCCACAAACCACAACCTTTTTGAAGAGAAAGGAGAGCCGAAGCGGATTCGAACCGAGGTCCTTCCGCTTACCAGCCTAACGCCTTACCGCTAGGCCAAACCGGCTCACGTGGAATCGCTTACGAAACACTAGGCGGATTTAAGCCCCTCCAGGCAGACGCTCGTCACGCCGGTCTCGCCCCAACGGCATTCTGTTACGGAGCGCTGGCACCACTGCCTGCGGCCCCATGGAACCCGACCTGCCTGACAGACGAGGGAGGGCAAAACTCGGGCGTGTTTCGCGCCCCTGGGTTGACACTTCTCACAGTGGAGCGCTAAACTGAACGACTGTCTGCGTCTTTCGTGTCGCTTTGCTTAGTGCCCAGACAGCGAGTCCACGGCGAGCGTAGGTCGCTGATGTGTGTGCTGAAGTCGCTGCCTATAGCGGATCACAGTCCCAGCGTCGGCCGCTTTGTGCGTTTCGTTGGGCTTCGTTGGCCGGGCACGGGTGTAATTAATTATGCAGGTTCTGGGCGCTATGGCGTGCTTCAATCAGACTTCGCAGACCGCTGCATCGTCAGTGTGTCTTGTTAGATGGGGGGGGGGGGGGGGGTACACTGTAATGACGAAGGTAGAGACTGTTATTACCTGTCCGCCCCGTTCCAGCTACACTCGGCGTGCAGCTCCATTCATGATCATCACCACCATCACTCATGATCATCACCTCCGTCATTCGTGATCATCACCTCCATCACTCATGATCATCACCTCCATCACTCATGATCATCACCCCCGTCACTCGTGATCATCACCTCCGTCATTCGTGATCATCACCTCCGTCATTCGTGATCGTCACCTCCGTCATTCGTGATCGTCACCGCCATCACTCATGATTATCATTCATGATCACCACCTCCATCATTCATGATTATCATTCATGATCATCACATCCATCCTTCATGATTATCATTCATGATCATCACTCATGATCATCACCTCCGTCATTCATGATCGTCACCTCCGTCATTCATGATCATCACCTCCGTCATTCATGATCGTCACCTCCGTCATTCATGATCGTCACCTCCGTCATTCATGATCGTCACCTCCGTCATTCCATCTTTCTGATCGTCACTTCCTCCATTCATGATTATCAGTCATGATCATCACCTCCATCCTTC
>JABMCL010000264.1:410000-425000 GCA_018857735.1 Alviniconcha marisindica | reverse complement strand
CTGCTCTGTGACCGTCCCCCTGCTGTGTCATCATCACCCTGCTCTGTGACCGTCCCCCTGCTGTGTCATCATCACCCTGCTCTGTCATCGTCTCTGCTCTGTCATCATCACCCTGCTCTGTGACCGTCCCCCTGCTGTGTCATCATCACCCTGCTCTGTCATCGTCTCTGCTCTGTCATCATCACCCTGCTCTGTGACCGTCCCCCTGCTGTGTCATCATCACCCTGCTCTGTCATCGTCTCTGCTCTGTCATCATCACCCTGCTCTGTGACCGTCCCCCTGCTGTGTCATCATCACCCTGCTCTGTCATCGTCTCTGCTCTGTCATCATCACCCTGCTCTGTGACGTCCCCCTGCTGTGTCATCATCACCCTGCTCTGTGACCGTCCCCCTGCTGTGTCATCATCACCCTGCTCTGTGACCGTCCCCCTGCTGTGTCATCATCACCCTGCTCTGTGACCGTCCCCCTGCTGTGTCATATCACCCTGCTCTGTGACCGTCCCCCTGCTCTGTCATCATCACCCTGCTCTGTGACCGTCCCCCTGCTGTGTCATCATCACCCTGCTCTGTGACCGTCCCCCTGCTGTGTCATCATCACCCTGCTCTGTCATCATCACCCTGCTCTGTGACCGTCCCCCTGCTGTGTCATCATCACCCTGCTCTGTGACCGTCCCCCTGCTGTGTCATCATCACCCTGCTCTGTGACCGTCCCCCTGCTGTGTCATCATCACCCTGCTCTGTCATCGTCTCTGCTGTGTCATCATCACCCTGCTCTGTGACCGTCCCCCTGCTGTGTCATCATCACCCTGCTCTGTGACCGTCCCCCTGCTCTGTCATCATCACCCTGCTCTGTGACCGTCCCCCTGCTCTGTCATCATCACCCTGCTCTGTGACCGTCCCCCTGCTCAGTCCCCTATTCTGTCATCACCCCCTCATGCTCTGTCATCGTCCCCCTGCTCTGTCATCGTCCCCCTGCTCTGTCATCGTCCCCCTGCTCTGTCATCGTCCCCCGGCCCTGTTATTTCCCCTGCTCTGTAAACGTACACCGAATCCAGCGCACGGGACGTCACGACTTCACTGAGCCATAATTGTAGTGAATGGGGTTGAATCGATTACACGTTTTGCCAGCTGTTTCAACTAATACGCTTCAAGGGGTTATCGGCAGTTTTGTTTGTCAAGCATGGCCCGTTTTCTTTGCGTTGGATGCAGTCCTTGTCTAAATGTATTGATACTATACAAGTCATCCATCATTTTTGACACGTTGTGTTAGGCATGTATATCGTATTTGCAGATAAGCTGTATCAGTCAGTGTTAATCTTGTTGCTCACTGCACCAGCCAGTCTGGTGGCACTGTTTGACAATAATACACACCTCGGGTAAGGTGCCTTTACCCCTCCCCTTCAAAATATAAAAAGAACACTGACTGGTCGTACCCTTCAGCCTGTGTTGTTTAGCGACTGCACGACAGGCCCGGTCATGTTCACAGCCTCAACTAAACGGCTGTTGTCTCAGTGTTCCGCGTAGCGCTACGATCGTTCACGGTGTTATCGTGCATGCACCTGCTGTCGCCAGCTTCCTGAGATACCCCGCGATCACCTCTCCGGCCTTTGTGCCCGGGTCGGAAGGACGGGTTCTGCGTTATCAGGAAGAAGGAGAAAAATCAGGTGATATGAGGTGCAGGTGTAGAAAAATCAGGTGATATGAGATGCAGGTGTAAAAAAATCAGTTGATATGAGATGTAGGTGTAGAAAAATCAGTTGATATGAGATGTAGGTGTAGCAAAATCAGTTGATATGAGATGTAGGTGTAGAAAAATCAGTTGATACGAGATGTAGGTGTAGAAAAATCAGTTGATGTGAGGTGTTACTTGTGCCAGTGGAGAGCGTGGTGCAGATCGCTGAGGCGAACACACACTCCGAGCATCGCTTTCCGGCACCTTCCTCCAAACACTGCCAGATTTAGTTACGCCACTGAAGGGGCACTCTTTATCTCCGCGCGGCTGTCCAGCGACGCGGTCAGCGCCCTCCGAAAGGTTCGGGTACTGATATGACTGTAGAAGCAACCTAGCGCCCAAGCACGAACGTAAACACGAGACGCATCCACCCCGGGAAACCAAGGTTTGATGGAAGGGGGCGAGTAGCCCTGCTAGTGATCAACGTCTTTCGGGGTTGTGGGTCGGTGCGATAGTGTTGGTGGTAGTTAGGTAGGTAGTGTTGCTTAATGCCCTCAGATGTCAGTTGACATATTAGGGACAAGCTGAGACCAATGCCGAAGCATGGTTCAATATAGCTTTACGTCCACGGAAACCAGAAGTCTCGTTAGGACGGACAGCCCAGGACGCCACCTCGACTCTCACACAGCTCCTGAACTATGAGTAGTGTTAGTGGATATATATACTATATATATATATAATATATATATATATATATATATATATATATGAGGGGAGCGGGTGGGGAGTGAGGAAGCAGGTTGGAAGCATGAATGAAGAGTCCAAGTCAAGGTTGCTATAACATAACTTTTATTTGCTCCAACCAGGAAACAGTGTATAGGCTCTCCCTGAATCAGATGCATAGGCAGCAGCTCGAGCTATTACTAACTGACGACCTGCTACTGCAGGGACACTGGGGGAAAGAGGACGCGGCGGGCCCAGCGCACAAGTTTGAACACTTTAGATAATTGGGGCCATAAAACTCCCACCCAATTAAAAAAGAGAAAGGACAGGAAAGATTAAAGGAACATGGCCCGGAACACACATACAATGCACTCGGTTACATCCCCCCTACTCAGTCATAACCAGCGTCCTCGCTGGTTAATCACATAGCAATAAACAAAACTAAAGGGTGCAGGGCAACTAAGAGTTGACTTAACAAACCATCAGAGTAGTATCGAATACATCCACGCACAAAACTGTACCCCATTTTGCCAACATACTAATAAAGGCCTGGCTAACTACACAAAACATCTCCAAAGACCAAACAATGATTGCATTGCAGTAAAAGGGCAAAATGATTACTGCATTTAAGCCAAGTAAACCAGACAGACCCAGAACACATTGCTTGAAACAGAACAAAAGGATAAAAAACAGGATTCCTTGTGTTAATGATGAAAACTCCAAAAGAAACATCTGTTCTTATTGCATAACCGACTGCCATCTGGGACATAAAAGTGGAGGAAGTTCCACAATTGGCTGTGCAAGACCTCAAAACAACATGTTCGAAAAAAAATAAAACATCAACACAGCACACATTGCAACAGTCGAATACTACATTATGCCACATGAACGGCACACAAGTGATGTCTGCCATCTCGAACCACGATTGCAATACCAAGCCTTATGTGAAGGCCCCGCGGTACGATAAAACGTTTCGCTAGAGAAATGCACACACGAAAATACAGGGCCTTATATAAAGGTTAACACGTACACTCGTAATAATATCATAGTTCAGGAGCTGTGTGAGAGTCGAGGTGGACGTCCTGGACTGTCCGTCCTAACGAGCCTTCTGGTTTCCGTGGACGTAAAGGAATTATTGCACCGTGCTTCGGTATTGGTCACAACTTGTCCCTAATATGTCAACTGACATCTGAAGACATTAAGCATCACTTCATTATCATCATCACTCGTAATAAACATAACTCTGACTCACAGACAACACAACGCTCAGTGACCCTGATGTGGACCCTGTCTTGTTACTACTCAAATGAACTGATATATATATATATATATATATATATATATATATATATATATATATATATATATATATATATAATGCTATTAAGTAATACCAGATTAGCGGTCAAGCCATCAAAGTTCGATCATGATGAAATAAATATACACTAGGGTCACCACACTGCTCAGGAAAATGAAAAATGGAAGTTGTGGCAGATATGGAGTAACAATCAACTAACAGATGTAGTCACACTCACTGAGAACCCTAATCGACTGTATAAGGCGGGTATATATAACCATTTGCATACAAATCCACATATATACAAAATGCAACACAGATACAATCAATCCTGATTCGCCCTGTTGCTTGTACAAAGCAACCTTCCCGAGGTTAATCAACGTACAATTGATACTTCAACGTCTCTTGAGCATGTCTACCAGAACAATCCATACTCAATAGATGCCACATCCAATCCACAAAATCAAAAGCAATTGTGCAACCTACGTACATTTACCTCAACTCAACAAAACGGCATCAACAATTAAGACACTACAGGTCCATGCAAAAGGAAACAAGCTAAATCATAATGGCTACTGCCACGCAAGGTATACACTAGAAATAGCAAGACGGTTAAGTTACATGCTAATTCTAAACCGACGCCACTAAGTCTGAACAAGTTATGGACCCTTAAGGCAACCCATTAACAGACAAACGCAAGGCATTACCGAACGACCGTACCAAGCATCATATCTAACGCAAGGCATTACCGAACGACCGTACCAAGCATCATATCCCCATTCCTTTTTCCTAAAGCATGGCACCACAGTGCACCTCTCGCAGCTGCTGATGTAGTCCCTGACTTTCCTTGGACATCATGCCGAAGTGAGCTGGGCAGAACCAGCTTTTCAAGGGTACCACGACGTTGGTCAGCCTGCCCACGACGGAGAATCCCATTCTTCCCGTTCCGGAACCGTCGAGGGTACTGCTGCACCAACGCCCGCGTGGAGCGTTCCTTGGTGTTGGAGGGCTTGGCTGGCCAGGCTGCCATGGGTAGCGATGAGAGCCATTTTAACGTTACAGTAGGAAGTGATGGACAAAGTCACAAGACAGTGTCCACAAACCACAACCTTTTTGAAGAGAAAGGAGAGCCGAAGCGGTATCGAACCGAGGTCCTTCCGCTTACCAGCCTCACGCCTTACCGCTAGGCCACAGTGGTGTGCACAGGGTCCTACAGCCACACCAACAGGGATTAGGCCCGTGTCGGTGCAAGGGGTCAGAGTGGACCACACCGGGTCGTCATGCCCCGCTTGAGGCTATCGTTTGTACAGACCTGGTGCAATGCCGTTTCCCTTTTGATCTGCCGTGTCCCCTCCACCCCTCCACCCCTCTCTCTCTCGGTATTTGTGACGACCCCCCCCCCCCCCCCCCCACTCTCTGGCAGTAATAACCATCTCTCTCTCTCTCTCTCTCTCTCTCTCTCTCTCTCTCTCTCTCTCTCTCTCTCTCTCTCTCTCGTTCGTGTGTTTAACTACTTCTCCCAGAACGCGAAATCTTACCTGTATTTGTTTGTTCGCTACAGATTTCCATGTAATTAAAACCAGAACGAAGTGTCTGGCTTTCCCCTGTTTACTTCTTTGAGCGGTTCTCTTCCATTGCTCACTGGTAACAAACTTGGCCGACAACGTCAGAACAGTTGTTCGTTAACTGATATGTCTCTGAGTAATGCTTGCTTCCTTCTGCTTTCACTCAGATGTGGTATGCACATAATTTGTGTGATCATTGTGAAACAGCTGTTGCTCACGAGAGAGAGAGAGAGAGAGAGACAGACAGAGAGAGAGAAAGAGAGGTTGATGTAGTACACACCTTACTAGACACCTGTCGCACGTGCGCAACTGTTGCTTAAATTGTCACAGTTGTGCAAGGTACCAGCTAGGTGGGCAGGTGTGTCGGCAGCAAAAAGATCTCCGACAGTGACCTCAGTGAAGCAGACTGGTTGGTCCCGTTTCCTCCTTCCGGGTTTGTGGGTAGCTTCAGCGGAGAAGTGGAAGTCGGCCCCGAAACGAGTGAAGACACGGGGATGACTGTGTGTTGCGATTCTGCTCATTCTCAGCCCGCTTCGTCAGTTACAGTCGCACACGTTTCCCGCCATCGAGAATATCGGATCGCCGGGAAAATGAATGGTGGTAGATTATGACGCTGGTATTTTATTTCGTTGTCATGAAGAAAGTGAAAGATGCGTTGCGATCATGTGCGACAATTTTGTTTAATACATGTATGTTAACGTGTGCTGCGTCCCATGCTGTCAACACTTGCCAGGCTGGAATCTTGCTTGTGCACTTTGCTCAACCAGGGAGATTTTAAACGGTTACGTCGGTGTATTGTGTGTTTGTGACTGTGTGCCTCTGGGAGTACACTGAAGGTGGCTGCTGTCTGTTGCTGCAGCACAGTGTGTATTGTGTTGTTGCAGACAGGTTGCTGTGTGTTGTTGCAGAGAGGTTGCTGTATGTTGTTGCAAACAGGTTGCTGTGTGTTGTTGCCACATAGTTGAGATGGTTGCTACGTGTTGTTGCAGACGGGTTGCTGTGTGTTGTTGCAGATGGGTTGCTGTGTGTTGTTGCAGACAGGTTGTTGTGTGGTGTTGCAGACGGGTGGCTGTGTGGTGTTGCAGACGGGTTGCTGTGTGGTGTTGCAGACGGGTTGCTGTGTGGTGTTGCAGACAGGTTGCTGTGTGTTGTTGCTGACGGGTTGCTGTGTGGTGTTGCAGACGGGTTGCTGTGTGTTGCAGCATAGTTAGATGGTTGCTACGTGTTGTTGCAGGTTGCTGTGTGGTGTTGCAGACGGGTTGCTGGGTGTTGAGATAGTGTAGATGGTTGCTACGTGTGGTGTTGCAGACGGGTTGCTGTGTGTTGCAGCATAGTGGTGACTGGTTGGCTACTGTTGTAGAGGTGCAGGACAGGGTTGCTGTCAAGTGGTCGTGACGCACGGGTCGGGCGTGGTGGAGACATGGGTGCAAATCGAGACTGAGTAGTGAAAGGTCTGCTGACGTCATCGGCTTGGCTGTGGAGACGGGTTGGGTGCAAATCGTAGACTGACGTAGTGAAAGCCGTCTCTGACGTCATCCGGCTTCTGGCGTGGTGGAGACAGGTGGGTGCAAATCGTAGACTGACGTAGTGAAAACCAGTCTACTGACGTCATCCGGCTTCCTGGCGTGATGGAGCAGGTGGGTGCAAATCGTAGACTGACGTAGTGAAAACCAGTCTACTGACGTCATCCGGCTTCCTGGCGTGGTGGAGATCAGGTGGGTGCAAATCGTAGACTGACGTAGTGAAAACCAGTCTACTGACGTCATCCGGCTTCCTGGCGTGTGGAGTCAGGTGGGTGCAAATCGTAGACTGACGTAGTGAAAACCAGTCTACTGACGTCATCCGGCTTCCTGGCGTGATGGAGTCAGGTGGGTGCAAATCGTAGACTGACGTAGTGAAAACCAGTCTACTGACGTCATCCGGCTTCCTGGCGTGATGGAGTCAGGTGGGTGCAAATCGTAGACTGACGTAGTGAAAACCAGTCTACTGACGTCATCCGGCTTCCTGGCGTGATGGAGTCAGGTGGGTGCAAATCGTAGACTGACGTAGTGAAAACCAGTCTACTGACGTCATCCGGCTTCCTGGCGTGATGGAGTCAGGTGGGTGCAAATCGTAGACTGACGTAGTGAAAACCAGTCTACTGACGTCATCCGGCTTCCTGGCGTGGTGGAGACAGGTGGGTGCAAATCGTAGACTGACGTAGTGAAAACCGGTCTACTGACGTCATCCGGCTTCCTGGCGTGGTGGAGTCAGGTGGGTGCAAATCGTAGACTGACGTAGTGAAAACCAGTCTACTGACGTCATCCGGCGTCAAGGCGTGGTGCAGTCAGGTGAGTGCAAATCGTAGACTGACGTAGTGAAAACCAGTCCACTGACGTCATCCGGCGTCTAGGCGTGGTGCAGTCAGGTGAGTACACGGACGTCGTCGTCGTCATCGTAGTCTGACGTATTGAAAACCAGTCCACAGGGGACGTCATGGCGCTGCACTGACGACACACACATGTGTGTGTGTTTGTTTGTTTGTCGGTGTTCCTGAGCTGAAACCCTGAGGTTAGCCAAGTTGAGAGAGAAGATTGTGTATTGATCAATCAGACCGAATGGTCGACGACACCAGCACATCTTAGCCTTATGTGCTCGTTTAACGGGGGTAATATTGAAGGGGCTAACTCTCCGACAGTTTGTGTTTGATGTTTGTGTATGTCTGTTTTCGTTCATGTTTGAGTGGGGATTGGTTTTGTGGATCGACTTGAGAAAAACATTTATGTCTGAGGAGAGTTTTCAAATGTGGATTTGCTGATGACGGAGTCTGATTGTTCTGAGGTGACCCTGCGTGGTCGGCAGGACATTAAAAACCAGTTACTAACTAACTAACCCGAGTACGGCTACAGCTGCCGCAAGAGCAGCGCTACCCACTCCTACCACTGGCAGCGTGCGCGTGCAAGTTTCTGCGTGTGTCCCAGCGGTGGCGTGACCGCAAGTGTTGCGAATGTTTAACGGACACACAGACGTTGATGCAGGCGATTACACACGGGGGCTGCACGGACATCGTGAGAGAGTCTGCACAGAGAGTGGACTCTGGGAGAGAACAAATCCCTTCCTGCACCGGCCCGCACCGGGAAAAGCCTAACCGTGACATAACCTTCAGTGTCATGAAGGAGGTAGGTCACTCTACGGAAGAAGAAGAAGAAGAAGAAAATTATGGGGCAGTTATTAAAATCTTCAGTGTGATGAAGGAGGTCACTCTACGGAAGAAGAAGAAGAAGAAAATTATGGAGCAGTTATTAAAAAAAGGAGAAGAAGAAGAAGAAGACAAAAAGAAAAGAAGAAAAAAGAAGTCAATGAGTTTTTGCCACCGAAGGGTTGACGGAATCACACACACACACGAGCGACTGTTCATTTTGCAACTGGGTTCAAGTGTTCCAGAATAGTCTTCAGTATGATGAAGGAGATCACTCTACGGAAGAAGAAGAAGAAGAGTAAGTAAATAAGTGAGTAAGTAAATTGGTGTTTTACGCCCAGTCAACCAGTGCGGTTATGTCAGGGCGAAGAATCCGAAGCAGAATCGAACCCGCGTTAGTACTGCGCCAGGCCTTTCGGCCTGACGCTCAGCCCGCTGAGCTGTCCCCGCCCTAACCCTCACACACCCGCGTGCGTTGCAGCCTCGCAGAGTCAGAACAGCTTGCTGCCGTCCAAAGGGCCGTTCCGCACGACCGCCCCCAGACGGCTGGGGTCGTCCAGCAGACACACACTGAGCGCCCTGGACAACGTCAACATGGCCGGGGCTTCCAACCGCAACTCCGCGCCGCCAGGGTCGCTGCGCTCGCCACGCACGCTGTCCGGCAGGGACCACTCCGCCACCGGCTCGTCGCAGCAGCTGAAGAAGTGGGCGTCGTTGTCCAACTCCACCGAGATGTCCAACGCCCACCTCACGCCCAACAAGTGAGTCGTCCTGCCGCTTGGCTGCTTTTGGTGTTGGTCTTTTGGTGCTGGTGTTGTCGTTGTTGTTGTCGGTGTTAAAGGTGTGTGTGTGTGTGTGTGTGTGTGTGTGTGTGTGTGTGTGTGTGTGTGTGTGTGTGTGTGTGTGTGTGTGACCTGTACATGTATCTTTGCGTCGTTTTGTTTCTGCGGTATGTTGGGGTTCTGGCTACTATTTAAAAAATTGTTGGTGATTTTTCTTTCTTTTTTCGTCTTTCTGGAAGTGGAAGGGTGTGGTGGGCGGGCATTTTACTGCAAAACGTTTGTTTGTTGGTGCTCTGCTGGGTTTTGGGTTTTGTGTACTTCTGTGTGTGTGTTTTGGGACCGCTCGTGATTAACTCATCCTTTTTTATCATGCTTGTACACCATGTCCCCCCCCCCCCCCCCCCCCCCTCCCTTTTGTTGTTGTTGTTGTTGTTGTTGTTTTCCTTCTTTTCTTCGTCGTAACTTTTCGGCTTTTGGTTGTGTGATGATTTTACGTAGCTCTATTTGGGGTCGGTTGAGTCTTTAGTTCAGATGATTGATGTCTGTAGATAGCTTGCACTGTGATGGTCTGTCCAGCGCCCTCCTGGGTCTGGTGGTCATCTTATCCAATAACTCCACTCTTGGATCACTTCTCCCTAGATTGCACTTTTTTAAATTTCATTGTGACATTTTTATTATTATTATTTTTGGAGAGGGGGTGTGGTGGGAGGGGGTGGGGGGAGTTATCAACTTTACCACGTGCATTTTCAGTTTCGCCTCTCGTGTTACCACTGTCTGTCTGTGTCTGTCTCCCCAAACCCCTTCTGGAGTGGCACATGCCCGTTAGGACTTTTCAGTCTCATCACTCATGTTTTTGCCCATTGCCTCTTCAGCTTGCCGTTTGTCTCGTTTCGGGTTTGTTAGTTGACCTGTCGGTTGTAGTTGCAGGAGATGACTTGATGTTGCTGTTTGTCTCGTTTTGGGTTTGTTAGTTGACTTGCAGGAGATGACTTGATGTTGCTGTTTGTCTCGTTTTGGGTTTGTTAGTTGACTTGCAGGAGATGACTTGATGTTGCTGTTGTGCAGATTGTACGCAGGTCGTCACAGACGACTGTTTAGGTGTGTGCCCCCCTCCTTCTTCCTCCCTTCCTTTTCTCTACATCTAGCGGCTGCTGGAATGGCCTTGCTGTCGATGTACCCCCCACCCCCCACCCCCCCTCACCCTCACCCCTGTTCACTCAACACTGCTGCATGCTTCGTCAGGCCTTGTTTGTCTGTCTGTCTGTCTGCTCGCTTGTTTGCTCATGCTACAGTTTACTGGTGCCGCGTTCAGGTCAGTGCTCGAGTCAAACTCCAAGCACAGGTTTACGACGTCCTTCCTCCAACCACCGCCATGATTCGTTCGGCCAGTCTTTTGTTTTTTTTAGTACCCCGACCTTTCCGTGGGCGCTGACAGCGTCGGTGGACAGCTGCGCGGAGATAAAGATCAGTGGCCCGTCAGTGGCGTAACCAGTTCTGGCACAGTCTGGAGCAAGGTGCCGGAAAGCGATGCTCAGAGTGTGTGTTCTAGTGCGATTGTTCTTCGTTGTTTTTTGTTGTTGTTGTTGTTTTGGTGTTTTTTGGTGTGTGTGTGTGTGTGTGTGTGTGTGTGTGTGTGTGTGTGTGTGTGTTTAAGGCAGTAGACCATACTGTGGCCTGCCGTTCGTGAAGGTCAGTTGCTACACCTCGCACACACTCCGACCATCGCTTTCCGGCACCTTCCTCCAAACTCTGCCAGATTTAGTTACGCCACTGAAGGGGCACTCTTTATCTCCGCGCAGCTGTCCAGCGACGCGGTCAGCGCCCTCCGAAAGGTTCGGGTACTAATATGACTGTAGAAGCAACCTAGCGCCCAAGCACGCACGTAAACATCAGACGCATCCACCCCGGGTAAAAAAAGAGTTCCGTCTCGATTCAAACGATTGTGGTTTTATTTGTGCTGGTGTAAACTTTGTTGGCGGCTATAAATGACACGCCTTGTTTTATTTGAGCTGTTTGTAACAAAGCTTACTACTGTTTGAGCACCAACAAAAAACTGCTCGTTAGCTGACGTTTTTGGACCCTACGGCGTAACTAAATACGGCAGTGGTTGAAGGAAGGATGTCGTAAACCAGTGTTTGGAGTTTGCACCTCGCATTCTGTTAGCTTGAACGCGGCACAGCCGACTGTGTGCGCCTCATCGGAAAGTCAACGCCACAGGCACTTGACACGGGTTAAAAAAAAATCGTTAATGTTCTTTCTTTCGGGACACAGTCAATTCAGTGAGACATAAAGTTAGTGTGAAGAGGAAGGGGAAAGTGAGTGGGTGTCGATCGCCTGTGGCCGGTGCATGGCATGGTCTGCATGTTGACGGAGACTCCCACGTGTGTTATTATTACTGCTGCTTTTCCTCTGCTTCCGCGCACATAACTTTCATTGTTTATCAAACTGGCCAACGACGAAGACTGAATGATTTATAACTCTCACAGCATTCATGCGCTGCACAGAGATTTACAATACTCACAACATTCATGCACTTCACAGAGATTTACAACTCTCACAGCATTCATGCGCTGCACAGAGATTTACAACTCTCACAGCATTCATGCACTTTTTAAAACCCAAGATCATTTACAATACATCACAGCATTCATGCACTGCACAGAGATTTACAACTCTCACAGCATTCATGCACTTCACAGATATTTACAATCTCACAGCATTCATGCACTGCACAGAGATTTACAACTCTCACAGCATTCATGCACTGCACAGAGATTTACAACTCTCACAACATTCATGCACTTCACAGAGATTTACAACTCACAACATTCATGCACTGCACAGAGATTTACAACACTCACAGCATTCATGCACTGCACAGAGATTTACAACTCTCACAACATTCATGCACTGCACAGAGATTTACAATACTCAAACATTCATGCACTTCACAGAGATTTACAACTCTCACAACATTCATGCACTGTAGAGAGATTTACAACACTCACAACATTCATGCACTTCACAGAGATTTACAACTCTCACAACATTCATGCACTGCACAGAGATTTACAACTCTCACAACATTCATGCACTGCACAGAGATTACAACTCTCACAACATTCATGCACTGCACAGAGATTTACAACACTCACAACATTCATGCACTACACAGAGATTTACAACTCTCACAACATTCATGCACTACACAGAGATTTACAACTCACAACATTCATGCACTGCACTCACCTTGTTCTGTATGATACGCCCAGCTCATAATCACAAGCGATTGAGGCAGGTTCATGTGGTGAGAGCCTTAGGAGTAGAAACAGGTACCAAAACACCTGTTATTGTGCATCGATAGATGGATAGATGGTTGGTTTTTAACGTTGTAACAGTGAATGAGACAAAACTGTGATTTAGTGACGTGTTTTGAACCGCTGATGTAAAAGAAAATTGAATGTGTGATTCGTCCTGAGGTGAGTCGATGGGACGTTAAAATCCAGTAACCAGCTAATCAACCAGAGACATCGTTGGTTCACGCGCCTTTTCTGTTTTCGGTCCATCAACATGGAGTGACCTTCCCCTTCCTCTCCGACACAAACCCTCTCTGGACTCATTCAGATCTAATCTAAAAACTTTTTTCCCCAAAAAATTGTAGACCTGCCATCTTTTTTTTTTGTTCCGTGCGTCTTTATTCATTCCAAGTCTCCCGGGCGTTTGCTGCTTTGTATAGTCAGAATGCTTTTGTGTGTGTGTGTGTGTGTGTGTGTGTGTGTGTGTGTGTGTGTGTGTGTGTGTGTGTGTCGCGCGCGCGCGCGCGCGCGCGCGCTTAGAATAGTCACTAGGGACAAGATTTTGCGCTTTAAAAAATACTTTTATTATTATTATTAAACAGCGGTCTTCTCTGCGGCGAGTTCGTTCTACTGGAGTGTTTGACAGCGTGCGGGTGCCACAGGTGTTATGCTGGAAGGTTTGCCCGTAAAGGTTCTCTCGGTATCCACTTGCATTGGACAGTCGGAGAACGATGATTTCATGGGTCAGTTTGTGAGCGATCATGATTTGGCGTTGTTTTTTGTTTTTTTGTTTTTTGGAAAACCTTCATTTCCTCGACCAATTGGAGAACGATAATATTTCTTGATATACCATGTTCTTGAACGATGATGCATTTCATGGGCCAGTTGGAGAAGGACGTTTTCATGGGCCAGTTGGAAAACGACGTTTACATGGGCCAGATGAAGGATGGTTTCATGGGTCAGTTGGAGAACGATGGTTTCATGGGTCAGTTGGAGAACGATGGTTTCATGGGTCAGTTGGAGAACGATGGTTTCATGGGTCAAGTGGAGAACGATGGTTTTATGGGTCAGTTGGAGAACGATGGTTTCGAAGGCGATAACGACGATTTCATGGGCAAAACAAAACTTGGAGAACAATACTTTCGGGACCACGAAAAGAACGGTGGAAGACGCTGCAATCGGAGTGTGAAGCACATGTACACAAGCGGGTGCCGGAACTGTTGTGCCATCCTTACTCACAAGTCTTACCCTTACACTGCTGGCGTGATACCCGACTCCCGGGGCCGGCACGGTGAGAGCGATGCCCTTCACCTTGGCCGGTAGGCTTACAGTTACAGCAAAGGGAGTCTTTGGTTACAGCCAGTCAGCAGTGAGTCGGGCACTGTGGCTTTGGGCGCTCCAGCGGGTGCCTTGGTGAACTGTCAACAACAAAATTCCACTGATTTCGTCGCTTTGGGCGCTCCAGTGTGTGCCTTGGTGAACTGTCAACAACAAAACTCCACCGATTTAGTCGCTTTGGGCGCTCCAGTGGGTGCCTTGGTGAACTGTCAACAACGAAACTCCACTGATTTCGTCGTCTTGACAGGCCTCATCACTAGTATATAATCTACTTCCAGCAAAGCGCCCATTTTAAAAAGCGTCAGCCAATCTTTACGACCTTCAAACAGTTCTCATTCTGTCCTTTCCAACTAAAACAGTTCTCACGCTATCTGTTCCAAGTGAAACATTTTTCACTTTGTCTGTTCCAAGTGAAACAGTTCTCACTCAGTCTGTTCCAAGTGAAACAGTTCTCATTCTGTCTTTTCCAAGTGAAACAGTTCTCACTCTGTCTGTTCCAAGTGAAACAGTTCTCACTCTGTCTTGTCCAAGTGAAACAGTTCTCACTCTGTCTGTTCCAAGTGAAACAGTTCTCACTCTGTCTTGTCCAAGTGAAACAGTTCTCACTCTGTCTTGTCCAAGTGAAACAGTTCTCACTCTGTCTGTTCCAAGTGAAACAGTTCTCACTCTGTCTTGTCCAAGTGACAGTAATACCAACTTTACGGTCCTTGAAGCCGCGTCTGTCATGTCTTTTCTCCAAGTCCGAGCGACATTAATTCGGACTGTCCGGTCCTCTGACCAACGTCCAGCCGCTCGAGGTCCATTGATTTCCAAGGCGTCCGTCTTTTCTCTCCAAGTCCAAGCGATTTCCAAGGAGTCCGGCAGGAGGCAGCTCTGTTTGACTGGCGGATCCGGCGAGAACCCTCGATGGGCTTAGCGCTGTCCGGCACAGAGGCTAAGCCGGTGGCCTTGACTGAGGAAGACCCTGTCATCAGCGCTGCTCCCTTTCCGCATCTCCCGTTCGGCCGTCCTCACACTTCCTGCCGGTCAAGTCGTGGACCTGTATCTGCCATGGGTCAAGTGGCCTTGTCATCGACGCACGACGCAACCTGTTCGGCGCGAACTGTCGCAAAGCTCCCCAGAGAGTCGGATATTGGACAGTACAGTTACG
>JABMCL010000264.1:357500-407500 GCA_018857735.1 Alviniconcha marisindica | reverse complement strand
CCTCCCCCCGACCCCGCCTGCAGGAGGGTAATTTTTTTAAACTTTCTCATTCTCACCTTCTTCTGTCTTTCTCTCTCTGCTTTTTCTGCATACTTACTCATGCTGTCGGAAGAGTGAGTTTAAGCCACTGACATGCTCGCCGCCGGTGCACGCATGCACACACGCGCGCGCGATAAAGTGCGTGCTTTTGCAGCCATGCGTACAGTGTATACACACACACACACACACGAAAGCGCGCACGCGTGAACACACGCGCACGCACACACATACCGCACCTACATACACGCAACTGATGGCACATACGGTAACATTCAATCTGTGCCATCAGTCTGTCTACCTCTGACCGCCTCCCCTGCCCCTTGTAAACTGTAAAAGATACACCTGTTGTACCTGTGAAACTCTGTCATCGCCTGTAAAAATGCACCAACGTGTATAAAAACATCTCTCTCTCTCTCTCTCTCTCTCTCTCTCTCTCTCTCTCTCTCTCTCTCTCTCTCTCTCTCTCTCCTTTTCATTTCCGTTGCAGTCATTGTCTCTTTTTATGTGCATTATTATTATTGTATTCGTTTGTGCTTTTATATATTTCACGATGAGTGGGAAAACAGACTTAAAGATGTAATGAGAAAACACGGCTAAGCAGAAACGAACCAGCCCTGTAAGATCTTGATTACTAGCGGTTACCGTAGCAACGGCAGATACGTGGGTCGGCCTTTGTGTTAATATTTTCACGGTTGAGATGATGGTGCGGGGCTTATTAATGTCCTCAGATGTAGGGCAGACATAATCGAGGAGAAATATAAAATGTAATCAGTCTCGCCCCCTCCCCCACCCCACCTCTCTCTCTCTCTCTCTCTCTCTCTCTCTCTCTCTCTCTCTCTCTCTCTCTCTCTCTCTCTCTCTCTCTCTTTGTTCATAAATAATGCCTGTAATTTGTATCTATTCATCAGTAGCTTAGCAAGGACTAGTTGTTAGAGAGGTTTTTGATTGAACCTAAACTGCAATCCTTGTAAAATAAAGTTTTCGAGTTTGAGTTCTCCCCCCCCCAACCCCCCTCCGCCCTCCCGCCCCTCTCCCTCATCAGTGATGTAAGAGCTGTGGGCAGCTGACCGACGCGGCTTGCCTGTGTCGGCTGGCAGCTAGCCTGTAGTTTTCACATGCTTCACATTCCTGCCGCCTCTTCGTCCCACTTGGCGCGGACAGTGGCCGGCGCATTGTTGGTGTGATTGTCGTCTCTGTCTCTTGGTCTGATCATTGCAATCGTCATCAGCCTCGCTCAGGATGTCACGGTAATGAACTTGTGTCGGGTTGAAACTGCATACATGTCAGTATCTCTTCTGTCTGTTCTTCTGGCTAGGCTTGTGTGCAACAAGCTGTTCTGCTTTTCTTTGACGCTGTAGCCTATACTGATAAATATCTTAAGTTACGGGAATAGGTGCCGGACACAGTTTGCTGCAAGTGGAAGTGGGGCAGTCGACTTGAAAGAGGTGATGAAAAACAAGTGCATAAAATTGCTGGACTAATTTAAATGACAAGTAGATTTGAAGACTCTTTAAAAAAAACTTAAGTTAGCTTCATATGGCTGACACAGCTGACACTGACACAGTCCAGGGGAAGAGAAGGGGAATATCTGTCGGCATGTATGGGTCTTAGTTCAGTGGAAAACACACAGCCTGGTTGTCCGGATCACATTCAGCGTTGCGTTGGCTGTCCCTGCAGCAAACGGCCAAGCCCTTGGGGCTGCCTTGATGTGAACCCCAGTGGCTGGTTGTCCGGATCACATTCAGCGTTGCGTTGGCTGTCCCTTGCACAGCAAACGGCCAAGCCCTTGGGGCTGCCTTGATGTGAACCCCAGTGGTTGGTTGTCCGGATCACATTCAGCGTTGTGTTGGCTGTCCCTTGTACAGCAAACGGCCAAGCCCTTGGGGCTGCCTTGGTGTGAAACCCAGTGGCTGGTTTCCGTGCGGCAGGTCTGTAGTTGCAGTGTTGGTGGCTGTGTATATGACGGCGTGTTTTCAAGCCAGGTGGGGGCGTGATGGATGACCGTTCACTGACGTGAGTTGTTGAGGGGGAAACACCCCAAAGCCTGTGGGCTGTGCATGTGACCTGTGTGTGGATGTAGCGCCTAGGTCATGGCCTCTACCGGTGTGCTTGCTCCTTTGTGGTTAGATCAGGTGGGGGGGGGGGGGGGGGGTCCATTTTCATACACAGCCATGTATGCACGCACACACACTCACATGTGCATCGACGTGCGGGCACACGCATTCGGACGCGCACACACACACACACACACACACACACACACACTCTCACACAAAACCACAATACAACACAACACAACACACACAAACACACACACACTAACAGATGCCAGCACATGTACACACTGAGAGGCACTGCTCACAGCTTTAACATTAGCAATGTCGTCTATAATTGGAGTGCATTAATATCAGTACTGTCATTTGCAAATGCCACATGATCAATAGTTTATGGTGCTTGTTCCCAGAACTGAAGCCCTGAGAAATAATTCACCAAATGAAATGTCAGTGGCAGCTCATACATTGTGTGTGTGTGTGTGTGTTAGTGTGTGAGTGCGTGCAAGTGCAGAACCACAAAGCTTGGACTGTTGACCATAGTCCAGTAACTATCATGCTGATGAAGCTACTGTTTGGGGTTGTTGACCACTGTCCCATTATAGAGTCACACTGATGTGTTTGTCACAGTGGAAACCCAGAAGTTGTTGACCACAGTCCCGTAATCTAGTCATGGTGGTGTGTGTTTGTCACAGTGGAAACTCAGAGGTTGTTGACCACAGTCCCATAATCTAGTCATGGTGGTGTGTGTTTGTCACAGTGGAAACTCAGAGGTTGTTGACCACAGTCCCATAATCTAGTCATGGTGGTGTGTGTTTGTCACAGTGGAAACTCAGAGGTTGTTGACCACAGTCTAGTATTTACTTAGTATGCTGATGTTTGTTGCTTTGTTGACTGTAGTCCCACAATTTGAGTCATGCAGATGTTTGTGTCTGTGTTAAGTTGGGGATGGTGATGCAGTCCCACAATTTGAGTCATGCAGATGTTTGCATCCTCTGTAAGTTGGGGATGTTGACACAGTCCCACAATTTGTGTCATGCAGATGTTTGTGGCTTTGTAAGTTGGGATGGTGATGCAGTCCCACAATTTGAGGCATGCTGATGTTTGTGTCTTTGTAAGTTGGGGATGGTGAGGCAGAATTACAACAATCTGAGTCATGCAGATGTTTGTCTGTTTAAGTTGGGGATGCTGAGGCAGAATTACAACAATCTGAGTCATGCAGATGTTTGTGTCTGTTTAAGTTGGGGATGGTGAGGCAGAATTACAACAATCTGAGTCATGCAGATGTTTGTGTCTGTTTAAGTTGGGGATGGTGAGGCAGAATTACAACAATCTGAGTCATGCAGATGTTTGTCTGTTTAAGCTGGGGATGCTGAGGCAGAATTACAACAATCTGAGTCATGTAGATGTTTGTCTGTTTAAGTTGGGGATGGTGAGGCAGAATTACAACAATTTGAGTCATGCAGATGTTTGTCTGTATAAGTTGGGGATGGTGAGGCAGAATTACAACAATTTGAGTCATGCAGATGTCTGTATAAGTTGGGGATGGTGAGGCAGTATTACAACAATTTGAGTCATGCAGATGTTTGTCTGTAACTGTAAGTTGGGGCCGCAATTTGAGTCATTCTGATGTTTGTATCAGCCTGTGTACCTCTAGGCTGATGGCCATGAGCCCTATAGTCCCACAAGGCCAGCCCTGAAGATGTGGCTTGCTGTGTGCCTAGTCTGTGGTTGTCCGCCAGCCAGACCACACTATGAGCCCATCAGGGATATGTATGTCTGATGTCTCTGATGGGTGAATGCCCCAGTGTGTATGGTAATGCAGCACTGGGTCACTGTTACTGTCACCTCTTGTGTACAAAAGTTCAGGTTTACTATCAGATGGCCTGTACAGGCAAACCTGTCGGCTGGAACCAGAGTTGTGTGTGAGAAAGGTGTGTGGTCATTAGTGTGGCTGTGAGGAAGGTGTGTGGTCATTAGTGTGACTGTGAGGAAGGTGTGTGGTCATTAGTGTGACTGTGAGGAAGGTGTGTGGTCATTAGTGTGACTGTGAGGAAGGTGTGTGGTCATTAGTGTGACTGTGAGGAAGGTGTGTGGTCATTAGTGTGACTGTGAGGAAGGTGTGTGGTCATTAGTGTGACTGTGAGAAAGGTGTGTGGTCATTAGTGTGACTGTGAGGAAGGTGTGTGGTCATTAGTGTGACTGTGAGAAGGTGTGTGGTCATTAGTGTGACTGTGAGGAAGGTGTGTGGTCATTAGTGTGACTGTGAGGAAGGTGTGTGGTCATTAGTGTGACTGTGAGGAAGGTGTGTGGTCATTAGTGTGACTGTGAGGAAGGTGTGTGGTCATTAGTGTGACTGTGAGGAAGGTGTGTGGTCATTAGTGTGACTGTGAGGAAGGTGTGTGGTCATTAGTGTGACTGTGAGGAAGGTGTGTGGTCATTAGTGTGACTGTGAGGAAGGTGTGTGGTCATTAGTGTGACTGTGAGGAAGGTGTGTGGTCATTAGTGTGACTGTGAGGAAGGTGTGTGGTCATTAGTGTGACTGTGAGGAAGGTGTGTGGTCATTAGTGTGACTGTGAGGAAGGTGTGTGGTCATTAGTGTGAGGAAGGTGTGTTACTGGAAATTCTGTGTGATTAGTATTTATGGAACTTACAAAAACCTGTACACAGCCTCACCTCTTTGGCACAGAAAATGTTCTCAGGGTGTACTGTGTGATGTATTAAGCATGAGCTTTCCAATTCAACTTCTTCTTTTTTCCCTTCTATTTCTTCTACCTTCTTTTTCCCTTCCCCTCCATTTTTTCACCTCAAGAGACAAAAGATGCCTTTGTGTTTTTTTCTTTATTTTTCAGTTGTTATTGGTGCAGGTTTATTGTTCTCGTAACTTTTCTTGTTTCTATTTTGTTTCCATGTCCTGTTTTCAAGTGTTTGGTTGTTGTTTTTCTCTTTTTTTCCCCGTATTGGTTTTACTTAAAATTTGTTTTTATTATGGCCTTTCCCTTTTTTACTTAAAATTTGTTTTTATTATGGCCTTTCCCTGGAATAAGAACATCATTGCTGACCCTCGCCTCTTCATCTTCGGCATCACCCTGCTCTTCTCATCAGTCTGTCGGGGTCACCTGACCTCAACCTGTGTTGTTATCACTGGGGTTGATTCACTGGGTTCTGCTGGCTCCATTAGGATAATCACTCTGTATCACACTGTGGTTCCTGCCCAGCGAAGCACCATTATGGTCAACCTGCAGCAGGATGCTGTGACAGATCTATCATCTGGGAATTTGTATATGGGGTCAGGGGTAAGGGGGATATGAATTCTATGAATTGTGTTTGTAGTGTTACTTTTCCTCACAGTGATTCACAGTGATTTTCTTAGGTTATATGTGTGTATATATATAATATAGATATAGTTGCACAGGTTGTGGAATTTGGATCAGTATCTCTGTAATACAAACATGTTCAGGAACTAAAATGTTCCAGTCAGTTGAATGGAAGCACAGACTGACTTTAACGACAAAATCAGTCTGATTTTTTTGTATAGTTTAATAAGTAAGTGGGTTTCACACTGACTGCCAAGCAGAACACAGAAAAAGACAAAAAAAAGACATGATTTGTTATGTCACAAGGCAGAGAAACTGATCTTGACTGTTTATATGATTGCATCATTTGTGTTGTGGTTAGTGTCACTTGCATGTCTGTCTTGTTAAGCACTAGACTGTGTAAAGTATGCATATGTGCATTTTGTGCAGATGTGTATATATATATAATATATATATATATGTGTGTGTGCATTTTTGTGTAATAATTGATTTGATTGTTTTTTCCCCTCCCAACTTCTCTAGACGTAGCATATCTCACGGAAACTTGTTGGCCAGGTTTCCCAGCATCAGAGGGTAATGTCCGTCGTCTAGTCTCTAGACTCACTCTCGGCCCTCTCTGGCCAGCCTGTTTACCCACTCTTTCGACAGAGAATGAGCAGGGTTCGCTTTAAAACAGCTGATTGAGTTTGGTTTGTTTCATTTTGTTTTTTGTTTTGAGTTGTGGGTGAGATTTCTTACTGGTAATTCTTGGTGTGACACATTGAGTGTGCAGTTTCAGTTTTATTTTATTTTAGGGTGTTGATAGCTTATTGTATAAATATGGAATTAAAAGCTATCTTTTAAGTTGCAGTAGTCTGATGTTTAAAACAGATCTTGGAATTTTAAGCATTGGTGAAGTTCACCAAAGAAGATAAGCAGCTGTTGATCAGTTTTGATTCATCTGTTAAACTTGCTTCAGTGGCTGTAATGTTGCTGACCATATGTGTGTGCACATACTTTGATGCTTATACTATAGCGTAGAATTTATATTATTAGTGAATAGCCAAGTGAGTACACATACTTGTTTCCTTAGTTGTGTTTAGATTTTCAGTGCAGTGTACTGTATACATCATTATATGATACATAGAATAATAGACATCTTTTAAAATCTAGTTCATTTGTTTTGTCAGAGTAAAATCTTCCTTCATCTAACGTACCTTATAAATCCCCTCTTTTGTTGCTAGTCATTTGGGAGGTTGTGCCTTGTGGTTCATTTTAAAAGCATGGTTTTAAAGGTGTTTGGGGGGGAAAACAACTCTAAATTGGAATATTTATTTTGTGGTGTTGATGGCTGGTCTTGTGGGGACATGTCCACTTTTAATATTTAAAGTGTTTGGTTGCTGGGATGAGGACTTGGTTTTTAACACGAGTAATATTCACAAGTGTGACTATGTTTTTGAGCTGTGTGGGTTTGGGTTTTAGTGGTAAAACAAAGGCAGGCAGGCAGTTGTTAACTTGAACTCCTGTAAAGGAAGGAACTGGCCTTCTCAAACACGGATTGTCCAGGAAGCCCAATCTGTCCACAACCGGCAGAAGAGATCGGGCGAAAAACCAAGGATTTTTTGTTTTGTTTTAATCTAATTTAAAGCGTCCGGCTGATTTTATTTTCTGTTTACAAGCTGAGGCTTCTGTGGGTGATGGGGCTGCTGTGGTGTTGAACGCCGTCAAGTCTCACAGCTGGCATGACGGCCGCCTGCAGTTCTTTGGTCCTCCGTCTCTGGTCCTGATCTAACTCTTACGGTTGACTGGGCATTACAAAAAACAACAGTTATGTCATTTGGTTTAAACTTTTTTTTATTGATTCACCGTAATCAATAATTCAGCAAATAAGTACAGGAAACACAAAAGCAGTATGCTTGTTTGAGTGTTACCACAAAATGATAATTGCACGGACATTTACGATGGCAAGATGGCAAATTGTTGTCAAAAAGTCAGGGGCAACAAAACAAACCAAAGGCCAGTTTGTTTCTCAGCTGGCATGAGCTGGCAACATACATGCCCGATATCAGTAGCGTTACATGCAACATAGCCAACTTGTCATCATTGTCCTGTTTTTTTATGCACTGTGCACAAAACAGCAAGTTTAAAATTGGAATTTAAAAGTCAAATGAGCAATGGAAAAAATCTTGGTAATAAGTTTTTATTATGATCTTATTTATCTGTTGGATGACACGTGTGTTGAGAAGGCTGGTCATTTAAGGTGAACTCCTTTACTATAGAATTCTTCTTGAAGACAGTGTCTTTGTTGTACTTCTTGGTCATGTATGTCTTACATTTCTGTTAGTGAGAAGTTATAACTGTGATATCCCTGTCACTTAATGTAAAGTGTTTTCCATCATTACAATTGTATAATAGGCAAACTATTAGGTTTTTTTAACTTATTACTGTGCTTAGTGTGCAGTACATTTTTTTGATTGTGGGTAAGTCCCTTATTGCTCTGAGTAAATTATGCAGTTTACTTGAAATGGTTAGACACCTTAGTATTATATGCTTATGTGGAATTTAGACCCTGCCGAGGACTGTAGTCTTTCATTTGTATTAGATTAACCAACTATCAGCTTGACTTGAGTTTTTTAGTATAATTTTGGTCTCTCCATATGACTGAGATATATATATATATATATATATGGTCCTGAGAAGTGTATGAGTGGTTTCTCCCTGTATATATATGGAACTGAGCTGTATCTACTATCATTTTATTCTTAAGTGTGTTTTTGATCAGATATATCCGTGTTGTATATTTTCACTCCTGTGTGTGTATATCACATATACCATATTACTGGTGTTTAGTTAACATTATCATAGGATAATTATGATCTTCTTTTTTTTGCACGTTTACTTTTAGGTTACAGTTTTTGAGCACAACCTTTGAATCTCTGAATACTGCTGACCTGCTTTTCTGTGTAAAAATAAAAATGCATTTTGATGATGTAGGGAGTTTTCTCCTCTTTTTCTTTTCTTTCCTCTTCCACAACCCCCCCCCCCCCCCCCCCCCCCCCCCCCCACATGAATCAATTATCAAGGGAAGTAAGTATGTGAGCTCAGGCTACATGTTCTGAAACCTCTTCTGTATAAACAGCATCAAGCTGCTTGGCATGCATCATATGTCTGTGTGTGTTTCCTTAGCCTGTGTCATACTCATAGTTCACCAGAATCCATAATAATGAGGGGGGAAAACTCTCTCTCTCTCTCTCTCTCTCTCTCTCTCTCTCTCTCTCTCTCTCTCTCTCTCTCTCTCTCTCTCTCTCTCCTCCCCCACACACACACACACACTCATGCACACAGACACACACATTCTTAGCAAAAAGTTGCCCACTTGTTTCTTGTGTAAGAAAGTGGGCTTAGGGGGTCTGTGGAAGTAATTGGCTATTAAAATAAAGAAACACCCCCCATCTCTCTCTCTCTCTCTCTCTCTCTCTCTCTCTCTCTCTCTCTCTCTCTCTCTCTCTCTCTCTCTTGGCCCCTAAAATCAATCTGCTAGCTTCCCTGTGATGCCTACCCCCTTAAGCTGCAGACACGCAGTCAGACACCAGTAACAACTGCAGACACAGACAGACACCAGTAACAACTGCAGACACAGACAAAGTAACAACTGCAGACACAGACAGACACTGCACACACAGGTAGACACCAGTAGCAACTGCAGGTGCACAGATAGACACCAGAACAATTGCAGATGCACAGATAGACACCAGTAACAACTGCAAACATGAGTAACAACTGCAGACACAGACACCAGTAACATGCATGTGATAATGATGTGCTATATGATGGAGCAACTTGCACATTTTCATTCTATGTGTGTGTATTTTCAGCTCCAAAGAACCGGTATGGAGCCCAGGTAATCTATTCTTATTCTGTTTTGGTGTGTGTGTGTGTGTTTCATTTTCTTGTTTTTGCTTGGTTTGTTGGTTGTTGTTTTTTCATCTTGACTTTGTGACATTTTTATTGTGGTATTTGAAGAGAAACAACAACAGCAGAAAAAAGAAAATGTTAGTGTCTTTTCTGTCTTCGTGCTATTTTGTAATTGATTTCGGTCCTGAGGCAGTGAGGTTAGAATAAATGTTGTTTTTAAAGTTCTGTGCATGTGAATATAGTAATGCGCCAAGCAGTGATGATGAACAGATCAACAAAGAGCTAAAAGTATTTCTGCGCTTTGTGTGTGTGTGGGGGGGGGGGGGGGGGGGGGTATCTGTGGGGAGAAGATGGCTTGTGTGTCTGTCTTTCTGTCTGTGTGTTCAGTAACTGTCAGTTCCTTTGGAAGTTGACACTGACAGTTCGCAGTCAGACCTAAGGCCAAGTGCAGATAATTGTGCAAGTGCACAATTGTGCAAAGGTCAAGTGCAGGTCAAGTGCAGATAATTCTGCCCAAACACGCAGCTTTTATTTTCATGTTTTTGTGCAATGGAACTTGGTTGTTCAAAGCATGAGTATGTGCCGTGTGTGTCCCATCATTCTTGTTCCAGTTGTTGAACAGATATCCTGATTTAAAGGACCTGTAAATCATTGGTTGTTGTGGTTTGGGTGGGCATGTGCTTACTTTGTTCAATACAGCCGCTGTGTTACATAGTTTGCTTGCTTTGTGCTCCGGTCTGTGTTCCACATTGCCCCCTTATTCCTGTTCTCTTTTCTGTGGCACCATTTCTAGCACATGGTAAGTGACCTCGTTTGGGCATTGTTTGATTGAGTCGTTTTGTTTGTCTTACCTTAGGTCTGTCTTACTAGTTTTGGTGTCCTTTGACAAAATGTCACGGTCACGGTGGTGTCAAAAATGTCAAACTAAATGTAGTAGTGTATATTGTCTTCTGTGATCAGATTTATGATCAGATCCAGTTGGATTCAAACTTTGCATGTCCTGGTCATGCAAAAAGCAGGTTTTATGATTTTTATTATTTAAATTTAAGGGAGACATTTTAATTGAGGATATATTGCATGTTTTGTGTTTGGAATGATTTATTTTGGGTCATTGTTAAGGTTAATTGTTCTCCACCTTTTGACTACTCTTCCTCCTCCTCTGCTCTGCCATTGTTGTTTACCTTTCTCAGAATTATAATTAACAGGTGTGTGTGTGTGTGTGTGTGTGCGCGCGCGCTCGCATGTGCATGTATGGTATTGCTGTTACTTTACTCTTATTTCAAGAGGGGTTTACATCCTTTTTTAAAACTTTTTTATATTATTAATTTCTTCCTCTAGTCACTCTCTTTTAGGTCACGCCCCTTCTTTCTTTCTTTCTTTTTTTCTTTTCTTTCTTTTTCTTTTTGGGGTGGGGGAGAGCTTTAAAAAAAAGTTGTTTCCTTTTTTTTTTGGGGGGGGGGGGGGGTGGGGGGGGGTACAATGTGACACTTTTGTCGTACTTTTTTCCTTGTGATTCTTTTAACAGTTCGAGCCTAAATTGAAATTTACACTTTTATGTGCTTCCATTATGTGGATACATAAATACAGAATGTCACCCAGTAGAATGCCCGCTCCTGCTTTCTCCCATGTACCAGGGTTCAAATAATGAAGTTAATGAAAATCAGTCCGTTTTCATGGCATTTTCGTATACATCTAGTATTCCCTGCCCTTTTTGTTTTTTGTTTGCTTTTCATTTGCTCTTGTTGTTCTTACTTATAATTATGCGCACATTTGCATTCTTTGCTTATTGGAAATTCCTAAACCTATTAAATGTATGTGATATGTGTTTGTTGTCTTGTATGCATTTGGACATTTTCTATATTGATTTGTTGAGAATGTAGAATTACATATACACACAAAACTGATTATTTCCTCATTTTAAGGAATCGAAATGTAACAGCTGTAGCCCGGTAAGAAGGCTGTTTTTGACTCACCTTGACCTTGATGTCTGTGCCTGCAGAAGAGGCTTCGCTGAAGATCTACCTCAAGGGGAGAGCAGTCAACCTGTACGCGCCCTCCTCTGTCACAGACTACAACATCGCTAAACCGGGAGAACTGCCCTCGGAAAAATTGCAGTTGGAATGGGTGTATCCTTCCTGTTTACATACCTTTTGCCTCTTTAGCTGGTGGCTCTGGGTGGTCTGTGTTGTGGGGTGTGTGTGTTTTTTTTTTGGGGGGGGGAGGGGTTGGGGAGGGGGATTATTTTGTTATCGTTTTTTATTATTTTTAGTTTGTTTTTCATTGGGTTTTGGGGGGGGGTCTGCTTCTGCAAAAACTGTTTCTGTTTTTGCATGTATAAAAAAAAAAAAAGCAAGTCCAGAGACAACTATTGTATCTTCTCTGTTTATAAATACAGCTTTCAGTATAGAGATAAAACAAAATGCATGAGAATTTGGTACTAAATGTAGTACAATGCAACCAGAATTTTATAGTTAACAGCACTGCAGCGGCTGTAATTTTGTATGACTAACCACAAACAGGCACCCACCCAAAAGAGTGTTCTCTGAGTATTTCATTTTTGGATAAACTCATGGATTCGGAAGAAGACCAAAAGCATCTTAAAAAAACAAGGTGCCCAGAAATGAAATTGCCATGAGAGAAGAAAAATGACAGTAGAAAACAGTTCCAGAATCTGGATTTTTATTATTTTATTTTAATGTCTGATTACGTGATTTGAGAGTTGCTTGTTGCACTAGTAGTATAGAGCTTGTCAGAGGGGATGTTTAAGAACATTCAGAACATTCAGAATGTTTTGTGCTAGCTCGCAAAGTTCAGTTCGTTCCTTCACTGAGAACTAGCTATGGCTATCGTGGCCGAGACTGCCGGTCCAACCTCTACTACCTTCCCACAGGGGAGATCATCTACTTCACTGCTGCAGTGGTGGTTCTTTACAACGCAGAGGAGCAGACGCAGCGCCATTATCTGGGTCACAATGACGATGTCAAGTGGTGAGCAGCAAATTGCTTCCCTTGGGGATTTGTTAGGTCCATTGGTTGTGTTCTGAGTAGAATGCTTGGGATGTGAGAGATGCGGGGTCAAACTCACACTCCGAGCATCGCATTCCGGCACCTTCCTCCAAACTCTGCCAGATTTAGTTACGCCACTGAAGGGGCACTCTTTATCTCCGCGCAGCTGTCCAGTGACGCAGTCAGCACCCTCTGAAAGGTTCCAGTACTAACAGGACTGTAGAAGCAACCTAGCGCCAAAGCACGAACGTAAACATGAGACGCATCCACCCCGGGTTAAAAAAAAAAAGTGTTCCATCTCGATTCAAACGATTGTGGTTTTATTTGTGCTGGTGTAAACTTTGTTGGCGGCTATAAATGATGCCTTGTTTTATTTGAGTTGTTTGTAACAAACGTACTACTGTTTGAGCACCAACAAAAAACTGCTTGTTAGCTGACAGTTTTTTTGACCCTATGGCGTAACTAAATACGGCAGGATGTCGTAAATATGGCAGGATGTCGTAAACCAGTGCTTGGAGTTTGGGTCAGACTCTGGTATGGCTAGCAGTAGCTGTCTTCTTCCCATCCTTGTTTGTTAGCAGATAGAATTTGACCGCTGATCTTTGGAAATTTGACCGTGGATTTTTGAAATGCATTAGTTGTAGCGCCACATTAGCCCTAACCCCTGAAAGATGAAATTATGCCGAGTACAAAAACAGTTGAATAACAAGTAATGCACAAACACTCTTCTTGTATATTTTAGTTGTTTCAGAAGAAATTCCTGTCAAATGGAAATGGTTTTGATGATGGGGGATTCCACTGGATATTGACAGCTAGGTGGCTGAAGTAAGAGCAGTGAAACTCTGTTGTAGCGGCCCCCAGTGGAACGTTATGGGAGTCACCCAGGACATGCACTTGTACACTGACAGATGCATTCCATAGGGTGATAGGGTGATGTGTGTGGCCATTTGTTTCCTACCCAGTCACACGGACAGATGCATTCCATAGGTGAAAGGATCGTGTGTGTGGCCATTTCTTTACTACCCTGTCACATGGACAGATGCATTCCATAGGGTGAGGAGAGGATGGTGTATGTGGCCATTTCTTTACGACCCCCTCACATGGACAGATGCATTCCATAGGGTGAGGAGAGGATGGTGTGTGTGGCCATTTCTTTACTACCCCCTCACATGGACAGCCACACACTGTCTTCAGAGGATGGGTGTGTGATTTCTTTCTACCCTACTGGCAGCCCCTGTCTTCAGGATTATCCGTTTCTGGGCATGTATTCTGTGATGCAAGGGGCTTGTGATGTCTGAAGATAATCCTCACATAACCGTGCAGCACATAATGTTTTAATGCCACCGTGGTGTGGTGAAATTCCCCACACAGCTATGCAGCACATAACAACATTTTAATGTGGCCGTGGTGTGGTGAAATTCCCCACATAGCTATGCAGCACATAACAACATTTTAATGTGGCCGTGGTGTAATGAAATTCTTAAGGAGTTGACTGACAGACAGACCTGTTTGTCCGTAGCCTTGCAGTGCATCCTGACAAAATCCGCATAGCCACGGGTCAGGTGGCTGGCCATGACCGCAAGGAGGGCAAGGTAAGAATGGTCTACCCTCTCTGTGGCTGCCCATTCTCTGTACTGTATTGTATATGTGTATCTATATTGTGTCTGTTGTTGTTATGCTTCAGTTTATGTTTGCAAAGTGTATGTGTCCTACACTTGCGATAGGAACTGGGTCAGTTTTGTGACAGCAGAAACAGCAGGTTCATTTGTATGTGTGCATGTGGTGTGTGTGTGTGTGTGTGTTTGTGTGAGTGTGTGTGTGTGTGTGAGTGTGCACTTGATTTTCAGGTTAATGAGGGGCTTTGATTTATTTTGGCAACATTTTTGATGTGGTGTTGTTTTGTTTAATTTTATAAGTGTCATGTTGATAGTTTGCTTTTGCACAGTCTCTCTAAGTGGTTCTTTTTATTAGTTTTCTTTCACTGTGACAGTTTATCGTCAACAAAAACTGTAACTTCTGTGGAGAAACAAAAAGCAGAAGTTATTTTGGGTCTCCTTGAGAAATCTTTGAATTGTTGTGGTGGCTTTGTTTGGTGGTTTTTTTGTTGTTGTTGATGTTGTTGTTGTTTTTCACTTGCTTTCTTTGGGATAAAACTGTGAAAAAAAGAAGGAAAAAAGGGTTTCTTTTTTGTTGAATGCTTTGTGCAAAGCAATACAATTGTTTGCTTTTTTTTTGGCTTTTTTTTTTGCCCCCATAGTTTAGTTTTGTGGTTTCATTTGCATCACATGATTAGACATTGGTCTTTGGCTTTTTTCCTTTGATGTGCATTCAGTTGTATTATGATCAGTACTGCTTATTCCCCTTGTTTGCTTTTTATTTCCCTTTGTGCTTTGTTGAATGGCTTAATTTTTTGTTGTGCATGTGATATAGCGAAAGCGGGCAGGTAGCGCAAATGAAAAAGCCGAGGAACTGAGTGAAAGCCTGGTAAGTTGGCACCAGTGTTTGTCTTGGTAGAGCCTGTCTTCACAAAGATCTAGTCTAAATTGCTCTTGGCTAAAACCATGGAATTCCTTATGCAGTTAATCCACCTGGACCACTCTTTGTTTGAAACCATTTTCTGTCTAAAAACACTTGTCTTCGCATTGTCCCTGCAAACGGCCCCTGATTATAGACTGCCTATGTCTGAGGACCACTTTTGTTCATTTTCATGGTGAACGGAGTTGTTTTACTGCATTGCTTTAAATGTAAATGCAGTGTTGGAAGTATTTTATTTGTAATCATTCATTTCTCTCCAGTCAAGATGTGTGTTGTTGAAGTTTGTGTTCAAATGTCATCTTCTGTTTGTACATTTCTCACTGATCTCCTCCATTTTATGTGGCAGTTGCCTGATGTTGGATTGCATCAGTTTACTTCCCCCAAGAGGAACTTCTGTGCTTCTGGTGTAATAATAATGTGTTGTAAATAGACTGAAGAAATGTAACTGAGGTAGGAAGATGTTACAGATGATGCCGCACAGCGTGTAATACTAATAGCAACACATTGCAGACACATATTTGTTCACATGGTACAGTGTGTGACGTTGCAAAAAGTGATGCGTGTTGTAGAGTAGCTGAGTAGGTAGTTCTTAGTAGTTGCTTAAGAATAATTGGGTCAACCCAGGAGTCAGTCCCCCCCCCCCTCACCCCCCCACCCCCCACCCCCCACCACCAACAAAATCTCTGATATTGACGGGTTCACAAAGTGTTGGTTTCTTTTTAGAGCTTTTTTCTTCTCTTGCTGCTGGCCTTGCTGCTGCTGCTTTGACACTTGGTAGACCTCTCCAAGCATCCACAGCAACGCCATGCTTGTGGTGCTGGGGCACTCTCTTCCTAATTATGGCAGATAAACTCTCTCTCTCTCCTCTCTCTCCTCTCTCTCTCTCTCCCCCCCTTTCACACACACAACATCATCATTCAACGACACACACAACACACACACACACACACACATGCATGAGCACACACACACACACATCACACACACACACACACACACACACAACACACACACACACACACACACACACATGCATGAGCACACACACACACACACACAAACATGCACCCATGCTCACACAAACACATGCATGCAATATGCAGAGAGAGGAAGAGAAAAATGTCATGTTTTGCCCTGGGTAACTTCACTGAAATGAAACATCAGAGCGGCTAAAAATGAAGAACGTGTACTGTTGATGAATCTGACTGATTGTGAAGACTTGGGCCTCAGCATATTAGCTGATTGTGAATGGGCAACAGACACGTGATGCTGATCATGCTATGTACAGTATTGCACACCTGGCTTTGGAATGTTAGAACCATTCGTTGATTGCTCCGCAGTTACTGAAAGCAGACACCAAGCGAAGATGTATTTGGCATTCAGATGTAGAAAGAAGTACTTGTTTGGTTGGTTCAAACTGAACTCCAATCACTGCCATATTGCATCACTCTTTACCAGTGAAGAGCAGGAAAGGCTGGCTCTTCACCAATGAAGAGCAGGGAAAGGCTGGCTCTTTACCAATGAAGAGCAGGGAAAGGCTGGCTCTTCACCAATGAAGAGCAGAGAAAGGCTGGCTCTTTAGCAATGAAGAGCAGGGAAAGGCTGGCTCTTCACCAATGAAGAGCAGAGAAAGGCTGGCTCTTTAGCAATGAAGAGCAGGGAAAGGCTGGCTCTTTAGCAATGAAGAGCAGGGAAAGGCTGGCTCTTTAGCAATGAAGAGCAGGGAAAGGCTGGCTCTTTAGCAATGAAGAGCAGGGAAAGTCTGGCTCTTCACCAATGAAGAGCAGGGAAAGGCTGGTTCTTTAGCATGAAGAGCAGAGAAAGGCTGGCTCTTTAGCAATGAAGAGCGGAAAAAGGCTGGCTCATGATGTATTTGATACTTTTGCCACACATGCCAGCCTTGCTATGTTGTCACAGATAGTGAAAGACAGCAGGCCACTAAATGGCAGCCCTCACAGTTAGTTTCTTTTTAACTTTTTTTTTAAACTTTCAAATATCTGTTTGTAACTGACCAGAAGTTGAGTAAAAAGCAGCTGTGTGTGTGTATTTCATATTCCATTGCTATTGCTAGGGCCTGTGATGTGTCTTCCCTTCACGTCCCCTTTAAAAAAAAGTGCTTCAGTACTCGCGGTCCCTCACGTTGACCAGTCATGGAGCATTCAGCTGCACGGCTTAACCGTCTTGCTATGAAGAAGAAATTACTGAGCTCAGGAACTACCCCAGCTTTCATTTGTTTTGTACTGAGGTGAAGGTCACCAAACATGCACTTGTTCAGGTCCTGCATTGTGCATCATTATTCCCCGCAGACCTCTTATTCTTAACCAGCGGTGCTGGGCAACATGCTTGGGGGTTTTCAGCGCTGCTTTAGGGGACAGAGAATGTTCCATTGCTGTTAAGTGTGGACTGCTTGTACAAAGTATGACTTACAGTGTCATCCGTGAGTACTGTGCTAATCGGCGTGAATGTGACGTTACACCATTGCGCATTTGCAGCCACATGTAAGGATTTGGGATTCTGTCAGCCTGAACACGCTGCACGTGCTGGGACTGGGAGACTTTGACCGTGCTGTCTGCTGCATCTCCTTCTCCACACTGGTGAGTCCCTCTGTCTGGTGAGTCAGGTCAAGCTCTTGATGGGGACTTGTATTTCTGTCTGGTGAGTGAGGTCATGCTGTGTATGGGGACTTGGACCCTGTGTCTGGTAAGTCAGGTCATGCTCTGTGTGGGGACCTGGTCCCTCAGGTGAGTGAGGTCATGCTCTGTGTGGGAATTTGGTCCCTCTGTCTGGTGAGTCAGGTCATGCTATTTATGGGGACTTGGTCCCTCTGTCTGGTGAGTCAGGTCATGCTATGTATGGGCACTTCGTCCCTCTGTCTGGTGAGTCAGGTCATGCTGTGTGTGGGAACCTGGTCCCTCTGTCTGGTGAGTCAGGCCATGATGTGTGGGGGGACTTGGTCCCTCTAACTGGTGAGTCAGGTCATGCTGTTTATGGGGATTTGGTCCCTCTGTCTGGTGAGTCAGGTCTTGCTGTGTGGGGGGACTTGGTCCCTCTGTCTGGTGAGTCAGGTCATGCTCTGTCTGGTGTGTCAGGTCATGCTCTGTCTGGTGAGGCAGGTCATGCTCTGTCTAGTGAGGCAGGTCATGCTCTGTCTGGTGAGTGAGGTCATGCTGTATGTGGATTAAATTTGGCTAGGGATCATGTGCCATAGAAATGTCCATTATTACTGTTTCCACAGTGATTGTGTCTGTCATTGTTACACTTTTTCCCCGGCCCATGATGATTGTGTCTGTCAGTGTTACACACGTTTCCACAATGATTGTGTCTGTCAATGTTACACATGTTTCCATAGTGATTGTGTCTGTCAGTGTTGCACATGTTTCCACAATGATTGTGTCTGTCAGTGTTACACATGTTTCCATGGTGATTGTGTCTGTCAATGTTACACATGTTTCCACAGTGATTGTGTCTGTCAGTGTTGCACATGTTTCCACAATGATTGTGTCTGTCAGTATTATGTTTCCACAGTGATTGTGTCTGTCAGTGTTACACATCTCCGCAGTGATTGTGTCTGTCAGTGTTACACATGTTTCCACAGTGATTGTGTCCGTCAGTATTATGTTTCCACAGTGATTGTGACTGTCAGTGTTGCACATGTTTCCACAGTGATTGTGTCCGTCAGTATTATGTTTCCACGGTGATTGTGTCTGTCAGTGTTACACGTTTCCACAGTGATTGTGTCTGTCAGTGTTACACATGTTTCCACAGTGATTGTGTCTGTCATTGTTACACATGTTTCCACAGTGATTGTGTCCGTCAGTATTATGTTTCCACAGTGATTGTGTCTGTCAGAGTGACGCATGTTTCCACCGTGATTATGTCTGTCAACAGGACGGCGGACATCAGCTGGTGGCTGTGGATGAAGCCAATGAGCACGTCATCTCAGTCTGGGATCTCAGCCGTGACCGGCCCCACAAAATCACAGAGACCAAGGTCAGGCTTCTCTTTAGTGGTCTAGCTGTGTGCTTAGCTGGGCTTGGGGGAAGGGGACGGCACTGGGGTTATTGAACGGGTGCGTATGTAGTTGTCCTTGTATGTGTGGCTGCCTTAAGCCTGGTGTTGATATACGCAGCACTGTGTTCATGCAGCTGCACTGGGCACACAATCTGTTCACATTCGCTTCCTAATATGAATATGTGCCAGTGTGGATCTAGCAGATGACTCGTCACATGTCTAAGCAATCATCAGACAAGCCAATCAGTAACCAGTTCACGGTATGCATGTCTTTATATCCAACTCCCAGTGGCTTTGCACACTGTAGCTGCTTATTGTGGTATCTAGGTTCATTATAGGTATCCATGAGCTGCTCATAACTGCAGTGTATGTTAGGAACACCCATTACATTAAGAGAGCGAGTGCGTGTGTTTGCTTCTGGTGCATTTGTTCACAGTGTTAAAGTCTTGTGGCATGAAATTAACTAAACTCACGCCAAAGCCATTCTGACAATTGCTGCCACCCCAGTATGAATGTTCCCATTTCTGTGTGCTTTTCAGAGTTCCACAGAGCCAGTGCTGGCAGTGGAGTTCCACCCGTCGGAGAAAGGCAGCATCGTCAGCTGTGGCAAGGGGCAGATCACCTTCTGGACCTTGGAGGGGGGAGCTCTGGCCAAGAAACAAGGAATCTATGATGTAACACAACACACTGTCTGTTATATATTCTGTTTAAATCATGCTTGTGGCATTTCTACATTGTTGCATGCTCTTAGACTGTGAACCTCTTATACATGTAAATTTTATTCCTTTCTTTGTTGTTCATGTGTGGCACCATGTTTTCCTTTGAAAGGAATAAAGAAGTACTTTTACTTGATTTGATATAAACGCATATAATTGCCCCGGTATAACTGCACTGGTTGACTGGGCATAAAACACCAATTTATGTACTTACTTACTTGACTTGACACACTGATTTCTCTTTCATAGCTTACACTTATAGTCAAATGCTAAAACTCTAGTGTTGGTCATGTTTAGGGAATTTTGGCAGAAGATGGAAAGATGATTTTTGTGGGGAAAATCAGTTCTTGTTTTCACTGTGACTAATATTACATGAGGCTTTAGTTCTTTGTGTCAGATTTTTCTTCTTTCTTTTTTCCAGACTGATTGCTTCCAAGTTTTTTGTTTGTCTTGTAGTAAACCACTGAATCATGCTAGATATTTCTTATTGCTAGAATATCCTGTCAGACATCTTAGCCTTTTAGCTGTCTTTCTGGTGTTGCCATTCAGTTAGTGATGTTGCCACTCAGTCAGTCAGTGAGATAAATGTGTTGCTGTGTATTATGATAATATAGCACATCCCACTTCATATGCACTGTGTTACGCCATGGTAAACCTATTGTGTGGTTGCATTGCAGAAATACGACAAACCCAAGTACGTGCTGTGTTTGGCGTTTGCTGCCAGTGGCGATGTTTTGTCTGGAGATTCCAATGGAAACATCTTCGTCTGGGGAAAAGGTTAGCTGATCATTCCATGTTGTCATAGTATATGGATGTATTTGTTTGTGTCTTCTTTTTTTTCCTTTTTTTTCTTCTTCTTTTTTTTCTTTCTTTCTTGGGGTGTGCTGTGTCACTGTTGGAATGTTTAGCTTATTTTTTATTTTTTTTAATAATGTGGATGATATGTCCTCTGTGTGTACATGAACATACAAAAAAATCACATGTGTGTTAATGATCCTGTGGTCCATGTCAGAGTTCAGTGGATTATACAAACACTCAAATAACCCAGCAGGCATTGAAAATATGAAGCACAGTGAGTCCGTGTGGGAGCGGAGAGAAAGCACTATATAAAAACAATCGATACAAAGAAGAAGAAGCAGAATGTTGCTGAAAATGGCATTTATGCATTATTCTCTTCCCCTCCACCGTCCCCGCACCCCCCCCCCCCCAACCCCCCCACCCTCCACCCCCTCCATCCCTCTTTCTGATTTTGACACATTCCTTGAGATCTGTAGGTTATACCCAGTATACATAACAGTAAATACAAGTGTCTACAACCCCCACCCACCCATTTTTGTTTGAAGACAACTACTCCCAAGATGCAAAGAATGTCCCAAAGGCCCTAAACTGTAAGCTTTGTTTTTGAATAAACAAACTGAAACGTGTTAGTGTGTGAACAGACTGATAGGTTGAAAGAATGCAATAAGAAAAACTGACAAAGCGGTTAAGATATTGCATGGAATAGGTCAGTGGACAGAGACGATGCAGATGCAGTTTTCCTTTCAGGTAATTGCCATATAATTTATGATATATATGCAGTTTTCTCATCAGGTATTTGCTGTATATGCAGTTTTTTTAAATCAGATGTTTGCTGTATATGCAGTTTTCTTATCAGATACTTGCTATATTTGATGTATATGCAGTTTTCTTATCAGATATTTGCTGTATATGCAGTTAGTTTTCTTATCAGATATTTGCCATATATGCTGTACGTGTAGTTTTCTTATCAGATATTGGCCATATATGCTATACAAGCAGTTTGATTTTTGTCATAGACTAAAACTCTGCTGTATAAGCCGTTTTCACATCGGGTGATATTCACGGTATATTCTGCAGGCTCCAACAGAATCACCCAGACTGTGGTCGGGGCTCATGAGGGTGGGGTTTTCTCCCTTTGCACAACAAAAGACGGCAACTTGCTGTCTGGAGGCGGAAAGGACCGCAAGGTCATTGAGTGGGACAACACCTACAGCAAAACTGGGCGGGAAACCGAGGTGAGCAAAGCTGTAGGGCAGCGAAGCAGAAATAATAATAATAATGAAGTCAGTTTCTAGAGCACCCGTCTACTGTACAAGGTGAGGAGAGCACAGGGCGCTTTACAATAACACTGACATGCACGCACGCACACACAGACACACACATGCTTGCGTGTTGGACAGGGGGATAGCCACGGCTGTGAAAAAGACAGTTTAGAAATAGTTATTAAACAGGTGCATCTTGAGGGTGGCTTTAAAAGATGAGGCAGAATCAGAGTGGCAGAATGTTTGGGGCAAATTGTTCCAAACAGACAGGCCAGTGTAAGAAAACGATCTTTCATCAAATGTTTTGTGTTTACACGCATCTCTACCCCCACAACCCCGCCCTCATGCGGACACACACATGCATGCACTCACGGGCACATACACATGTACACACACACACACAGCTTGCAGACATACATATATGTACATCACATGCATTCCTATGCTCACACATGCACATACACTCTGTCACAGGGTTACATTTAATTATGCATGTGTTTACCTATGTGTTTGTGATGCTCAGCATTCTTCAGTCTCAGTTCATCAAGAAAGGTTTTAAGAAAACTTTTTTTTTTTTTTTTAACACAGTGTGGTGGCATGTTGTTTTTGTTTACTCAGACACTGCCACAGTTCCAGCTATGAGGGTGATAAAGGGAGATAACTTGTTTCTTCAGGTGCCTGAGCAGTGCTCATCAGCTTTATGGGGTCTGTGTTTTTCAGGTGCCTGAGCAGTGCTCACCAGCTTTGTGGGGTCTGTGTTTGTCCAGGTGCCTGAGCAGTGCTCACCAGTTTTGTGGGGTCTGTGTTTTTCAGGTGCCTGAGCAGTGCTCACCAGTTTTGTGGGGTCTGTGTTTTTCAGGTGCCTGAGCAGTGCTCACCAGTTTTGTGGGGTCTGTGTTTTTCAGGTGCCTGAGCAGTACTCACCAATTTTGTGGGGTCTGTGTTTTTCAGGTGCCTGAGCAGTGCTCACCAGTTTTGTGGGGTCTGTGTTTTTCAGGTGCCTGAGCAGTGCTCACCAGTTTTGTGGGGTCTGTGTTTTTCAGGTGCCTGAGCAGTGCTCACCGGGTTTTGTGGGGTCTGTGTTTTTCAGGTGCCTGAGCAGTACTCACCAATTTTGTGGGGTCTGTGTTTTTCAGGTGCCTGAGCAGTGCTCACCAGTTTTGTGGGGTCTGTGTTTTTCAGGTGCCTGAGCAGTACGGGCCAGTGCGCACACTGAGCCAGGGCAAGGGGGCTCTGATACTGATTGGAACCACCAAGAACTGCATCCTGCAGGGGTCGCTGGACCTCGAGTTCTCCCCCATCATACAGGTAATGCACAATCTTACGACCTTTCCTCTTCTTTTTTTTTCTCTTCTTTTTTATCTATTTCTAAAAAAAGAAGTAATAGTGAGCGGTAATCTTCGTGCCTTTCTTTGAGTTTCTGTTGATAACACAAAAAAGTTCATCTTCTAGTGGAGCGACAGTTCCTGAAGTAAACGTACTCTGATTTTGCAGGCATCCCCTTGGAGTCAACTGGTCCGCTAAAAACTGTCCTGCAGGGATTGCTGGACATGTTTGTCCCCCTTTGAGTCAGTTGATCCACTAAAAACTTTGTCCTGCAGGGATTGCTGGACATGTTTGTCCCCCTTGGAGTCAACTGGCCCGCTAAAAACTTTGTCCTGCAGGGATTGCTGGACATGTTTGTCCCCCTTTGAGTCAGTTGATCCACTAAGAACTTTGTCCTGCAGGGATTGCTGGAAAGAGTTTTCTGCCCTGTTGTAGTTCTTAAATTCATCAGCGACTAGTTACGTCATTCTGGCACTGTACAGTGAATGTGTGTGTTTCAATGAACAGGGTCATACGGATGAGTTATGGGGCCTGGCAACCCACCCGTCTCAGCACCAGTTCCTGACGTGTGGCTCGGACCGCCACGTGTACCTGTGGGACAGCCAGTCCAGATCGGTGGTGTGGATGAGAGAGCTCAATGTAAGCACAGCTACTTTGCTCGGGGTTTGCCAAGTCAGCTGGGGACAGCGGTTTCACCAGTTGAGGGCTTTTAGTGGTGCTGCTTGTTGTCATCGGTGGACTACCAAGTCAGCTGGGGACAGCGGTTTCACCAGTTGAGGGCTTTTAGTGGTGCTGCTTGTTGTCATCGGTGGACTACCAAGTCAGCCGGGGACAGCGGTTTCACCAGTTGAGGGCTTTTAGTGGTGCTGCTTGTTGTCATCGGTGGACTACCAAGTCAGCCGGGGACAGCGGTTTCACCAGTTGAGGGCTTTTAGTGGTGCTGCTTGTTGTCATCGGTGGACTGCCAAGTCAGCTGGGGACAGCGGTTTCACCAGTTGAGGGCTTTTAGTGGTGCTGCTTGTTGTCATCGGTGGACTACCAAGAGACCTCCACTAGTGAAACCTCTGTCCTCACTGGCTTTCTCTGCTGATGCAGTGGAAGTAATGGCTGGGGCAGGGGCAGTCAGTGAATGACTTGACATCTAACACTGTTGACGACAAAATTGTTTGAAGGTGAAAATCGGGTGTATCACAAAGAAAACTGAACATAGATCACCATCGTAACACAAGTCACTTTATGATTGAAGAGGATTTGGGGGGGAAATGAAGTTGAGTGAAACTGGAAGGCTAAAAGGATGAAAGCAGATCAATGTGGCAGCAGGCAGAGAATTAAAAGCTCAGTTCTGACCTACTTCAGGCTTGTAGTATCTTGGACAGCTCAGAGTCTTCAGCAGAAGGTACCTTTGATTCTTGAGTCAGCAGTACCTCAACACAGGGACTAGGACAAGGACCAAGGGATATGTCATATAGTAAGTCATGTATTGTGCACTCAAGCATGGGTCTACATGCAGTGGTGTGGATGAGATGATAACTGTAACAACATTGGCGGGAGTAAAGGTGGAAGTGAGTGCTGTATGGGCATCTTGGAGGAGGATTTTGTCCCCTTTGCTGATTGGGTTGTGTGTTTGTCATCAGCACATTAAATCCATCTGGCTTTGCCTTTGTATCGCCTATTCAGGACGGAGCTCACAGCTGTTGCTTCCACCCAGACGGCAACATTGTGGCCATTGGAACCCAGACAGCTCGCTGGGTCGTTCTGGACCTGGCCACGCGTGAGATCGTCTCTGTGCACACAGACGGCAACGAACAGATTGAGTGCATCCAGTTCTCCCCGGGTAGGTTTCGTCCTGGCTTTTTGTCATGTTGATACTGATGTATGCATTTATAGTACTTGTGCTTTTTGGACCGTCAAGTGGATTTTATTGTTGATAATGTACAACGCCGCGAGCTCCTAAATTTTTACGGGGTATGGCGCTGTATAAGAGTTACTATAAATTCACACTTTTATCCCTTCTTAAAGGTAGGTTTGCATGATTTCACACTTTTATCCATTGTCCCCGGGTACGTTTGCATGATTTCACACTTTTGTCCATTGTCCCCAGGTAGGTTTGCATGAATTCACACTTTTGTCCATTCTCCCCGGGTAGGTGTGCATGATTTCACACTTTTGTCCATTGTCCCCGGGTAGGTTTGCCCTGATATAACCATCATGGTTGACTGGGCGTTAAAAGCCAGTTTAGTTCTTTCCTTCCTGGTAGTTTAGATGACTTCGCTCCACTGTCCTGGGAATGGTGCTCATAAATTGACATACAGTTCAGCGATATTTTACTGTTGTCAAAGTTATGCGAATGTTCTGTGGAGTACATGAATGGCAAGATACTTTAATGATAACAGCTGAACTTTAAAAAAGATCATGTTGGATGTTGTTTTAGAACACTAGCTGTTTCAGATTTTATTTTTAAAGAAGATAAAATCACATTAAACCCAACATTACATCACTTAAAACGTTCAACGTTCAACAAGGCCTTTGTAGTGTTCTGCAAGCTGGTTTGGATCACTTGCAAACTCTCCCCAGATGCAAATGGTCCAGAAAGGTATTACACTGGTGTGGGTGGCTAGGATGGCAGTGATCTGGCTCACAAGAACCATGCGTAGGAGATAAGGAATGGGGGTTTCCGACTGGAAACGATTTATGGAGACTTGTTCAATGAATATGAGTAAGGATCCAACGAAAGTAAGCGCTCATTTTAACCTTTTTGTGTGTTTTGATTTTATGGAGATTTGATTTTGATATCCGAGTTCTTGGTGAACTGCATGGTAATGACTTAAATGCCTGTGGTTTTGCAGATGGAGAGCACATCGCAGTGGGGTCAAGAGACAACTACGTCTATGTCTACCAAGTCGGTGATGGGGGACGCAAGTACACGCGGGTGGGACGATGCTCTGTAAGTTGCTTCTGCTTCTGTTTGGAGTAGCCGCAGTTGTCGTTTGACTTTTTCTGCTTCGTTTACGCTTTGTGTTTGCATGCCACCCGCCACTAGGCCTTCTCTTGTGGAAAGGTGTCCATGCAATCTTTAGCGTGTGCAGTACTCGCAATGGGTTCTGTGCACACGAAGGTGAGACAGGCATTGATGAGTTGGCGCAAGTCTGGACTGGGAAGAAGTGAAAAACAGCCCTTGCACACTGTTACTTCCAGCAGTGGAACCATCGCCACGCAGACTCCCGTAGTTACCTTGCTTGTTGATCACCAGTGCAGCGCCGCTAATGGGTTAGCCAGCTTTAGACTGTTTGGAGGATGCTTGAAAACAGATTGGGGAAGAAGTAGCAGGGATCCGTTAAAAGACGTGAATAGCACACTGCAGGGGATCCGTTAAAAGACTTGAATAGCACACTGCAGGGGATCTGTTAAAAGACTTGAATAGCACACTGCAGGGGATCTGTTAAAAGACTTGAATAGCACACTGCAGGGGATCTGTTAAAAGACATGAATAGCACACTGCAGGGGATCTGTTAAAAAACATGAATAGCACACTGCAGGGGATCTGTTAAAAGACATGAATAGCACACTGCAGGGGATCTGTTAAAAAACATGAATAGCACACTGCAGGGGATCTGTTAAAAAACATGAATAGCACACTGCAGGGGATCTATTAAAAGACATGAATAGCACACTGCAGGGGATCTGTTAAAAGACATGAATAGCACACTGCAGGGGATCTGTTAAAAAACATGAATATCACACAGCAGGGGATCTGTTAAAAAACATGAATAGCACACTGCAGGGGATCTGTTAAAAAACATGAATATTACACAGCAGGGGATCCATTAAAAGACACATCCTAGTATTGCACACTGTTTTGAAGGTATCTGTTTTGTGAACAAGTGCTCACCATTGAGTATTGTCATTTTGATACAGTGCTTTGAGAAGAAGATCCATTAGATATGTATTTTGCAATTTAGAAATTCATTTGCAGTTTGTTTTTTTCCTTCTTTCCAACAAGAGGACTTCTGTCTCTCTCTCTCTGCCTGTCTGTCTCTCTCTCTCTCTCTCTCTCTCTCTCTCTCTCTCTCTCTCTCTCTCTCTCTCTCTCTCTCTCTCTCTCTCTCTCTCTCTGTGGTCCTGAGGTGGCCCCATGTGGCTAACAAGATGTTAAAATCCCAGAACTTATTAACTCCCTCTGTGTGTCTCTTGTTCTCTCTCTTCCTCTTCATCGTTCCCTCTCCTCCCTGTCCCCAAACTCCCTCCCCACTCCCCCCACCCCCCCAACACACCTGTAGGTAAATGAATGCACAAAGTTGTTGTTTGCTGTGTGACAGGGTCACTCCAGTTTCATCACGCACGTGGACTGGTCCCAGGACAGCCAGTATCTGGCCTCCAACTCTGGAGACTACGAACTGCTCTATTGTAAGTCTGCACTGTTAACTCCTGGCATATTTGTGTGTGACTGTGCCAGTACCAGTTTCAACATGGCTTTGTGTGTGCAAGGTCAGCCAGTACCAGTTTTAACATGGCAACACTGTGCAGGGTCAGCCAGTACCAGTTTCAACATGGCTTTGTGTGTGCAAGGTCAGCCAGTACCAGTTTCAACATGGCTTTGTGTGTGCAAGGTCAGCCAGTACCAGTTTTAACATGGCAACACTGTGCAGGGTTAGCCAGCACCTGTTTTAACACTCTGTGTGCAGGGTTAGCCAGCACCTGTTTTAACACTCTGTGTGCAGGGTTAGCCAGCACCTGTTTTAACACTCTGTGTGCAGGGTTAGCCAGCACCTGTTTACCACTGTGTGCAGGGTCAGCCTGTACCTGTTTTAACACTCTGTGTGCAGGGTCAGCCTGTACCTGTTTTAACACTCTGTGTGCAGGGTCAGCCTGTACCTGTTTTAACACTCTGTGTGCAGGGTCAGCCTGTACCTGTTCACCACTGTGTGCAGGGTCAGCCTGTACCTGTTCACCATTGCTTTGTTTGTGAAGGGTCAGCCAGTACCTGTTTATAATTGCTTTATGTGTTCAGGATCAGCCAGTACCTGTTTAACATTATCTGTGTAGGGTCAGCCAGTACCTGTTTAACATGGCTTTGTGTGTGTAGGGTCAGCCAGTACCTGTTTAACATGGCTTTGTGTGTACAGGGTCAGCCAGTACCTGTTTACCCTTGCTTTGTGTGTGCAGGGTCAGCCAGTACCTGTTTAACATTGCTTTGTGTGTGCAGGGTCAGCCAGTACTGTTTAACATTGCTTTGTGTGTGCAGGGTCAGCCAGTAGCTGTTTAACATTGCTTTGTGTGTGCAGGGTCAGCCAGTACCTGTTTAGCATTGCTTTGCGTGTGCAGGGTCAGCCAGTACCTGTTTAACATTGCTTTGTGTGTGCAGGGTCAGCCAGAACCTGTTTAACATTGCTTTGTGTGTGCAGGGTCAGCCAGTACCTGTTTAGCATTGCTTTGTGTGTGCAGGGTCAGCCAGTACCTGTTTAACATTGCTTTGTGTGTGCAGGGTCAGCCAGTACCTGTTTAACATTGCTTTGTGTGTGCAGGGTCAGCCAGTAGCTGCAAACAGGTGACCAGCCCCAGCACTGTGCGGGACATCCAGTGGGCCACACAGACCTGCACACTGGGTTTTAATACAGCAGGTGGGTGTCTGTCTGTGGGTGGGCAGGTCAGCAATACCTGTGTTTGTAACCCTGGGTTTTAATGCAGCAGGTGGGTGGGTAGATCAGCAGTACCTGTGTTTGTAACCCTGGGTTTTAATGCAGCAGGTGGGTGTCTGTCTTGTCTGTGGGTGGGTGTGTCAGCATTACCTGTGTTTGTAACCCTAGGCTTTAATGCAACAGGAGGGTGTCTGTCTGTGGTTGGGTGGGTGGGTCAGCAATACCTGTGACATTCTTCCAAGCTCTGGACATCAAAGCAACATAGCTCAACCAAAAGCAGATAAGTGTCCCAGTGCTACATCTCATTTTTCAGTGTTTAACTGTTGATTGGGTGTTATTTTTTAGCTTGAATAAAGGGGATTCTTTCTCCACTTCTTTGTGTTTGGGAATGAATTTAAAATGTAAACTGAAGTGACAGAACCAGTTTCTTACAACTTCATTGTGCTAAATGGGGGCGTTGCCTTGTGTTGAACCTTGGACTGCAGTCTACTAGATGTGGACATTGCTTGGTGTTGAGGGGACTGTGGTCTGCTGGATGTGGACATCGCTTGGTGTTGAGGGGACTGCAGTCTGCTAGATGTGGACATCGCTTTGTGTTGAGGGGACTGCAGTCTGCTAGATGTGGACATCGCTTTGTGTTGAGGGGACTGCAGTCTGCTAGATGTGGACATCGCTTTGTGTTGAGGGGACTGCAGTCTGCTAGATGTGGACATCGCTTTGTGTTGAGGGGACTGCAGTCTGCTAGATGTGGACATCGCTTTGTGTTGAGGGGACTGCAGTCTGCTAGATGTGGACATCGCTTTGTGTTGAGGGGACTGCAGTCTGCTAGATGTGGACATCGCTTTGTGTTGAGGGGACTGCAGTCTGCTAGATGTGGACATCGCTTTGTGTTGAGGGGACTGCAGTCTGCTAGATGTGGACATCGCTTTGTGTTGAGGGGACTGCAGTCTGCTAGATGTGGACATCGCTTTGTGTTGAGGGGACTGCAGTCTGCTAGATGTGGACATCGCTTTGTGTTGAGGGGACTGCAGTCTGCTGGATGTGGACATCGCTTTGTGTTGAGGGGACTGCAGTCTGCTATGTGGATGTTGTGTTGAGGGGACTGCAGTCTGCTAACTGTGGATGTTGTGTTGAGGGGACTGCAGTCTGCTAACTGTGGATGTTGTGTTGAGGGGACTGCAGTCTGCTAGATGTGGACATCGCTTTGTGTTGAGGGGACTGCAGTCTGCTAACTGTGGATGTTGTGTTGAGGGGACTGCAGTCTGCTAACTGTGGGTGTTGTGTTGAGGGGACTGCAGTCTGCTAACTGTGGATGTTGTGTTGAGGGGACTGCAGTCTGCTAACTGTGGAAGTTGTGTTGAGGGGACTGCAGTCTGCTAGATGTGGACATCTAACTTGTGTTGCACCTTGTTGCAGGCATATGGCCTGAGGGGGCTGACGGGACCGATGTGAACGGCTGTAACCGCAACCACAAGGCAACACTGCTGGCCTCTGCTGACGACTTTGGCAAGGTCAACCTCTACCAGTACCCCTGCACGCAGCCCAGGGTGAGTTGCTGGTGCCGGATGCTGGCTCCACGCCATTTTTATACCTCCCTGGTCAGGTTGGGAATGATCCGGATAGACAGTGATTCCAATAGCCCCTCTCCCCTCCCTCATCACCTTCGCTTTGGGGAGGGGGCTGTGCTGGCATGCATCATTTGGATGTAAGCTTAGCCTCGGCATTAAATAAATTAGGGCATAGGTGCAAGAAGTGTGAACAGTTAAAAGTGGAGCCTGTGTAAGTAGCATTCCCAGTCTGTTAACAGTCTACAGCGTGTACCTCTGTTAATGACAGTGTGCGGTTACCCCAAAAGTGTGTCCGGTGTTGGGAAATGTAGATCTGGGTAACATTTTCTGTTGATGCGATGATCTGTCAAACCTTACATTTGTCTTTTTGTGCCTTTCAGTCACCCAGCCATTCCTACAAAGGGCATAGCAGTCATGTGACCAGCGTCAACTTCCTCTTTGACGACTCACGCCTGGTGTCCACCGGGGGGCGGGACATGGCCATACTTCAGTGGCAGGTTGTCTAGTCAGACATGGCTGTAGAGCAGGTCATCTGGAGGACCGTGGCTGTTCTGCAGTGACAGGTCGTCTAGCTGGACATGGCCATGCTACAGAAACAGGTCATCCAGATGGATGTGGCTGTACTGCAATCACAGGTTGTCTACATAGTGCAGTGGCAGGTCATCCAGACATCTGTGACCATACTGCAATGACAGGTCATCCGAACATCCATGGCCATATTGCAATGACAGGTCATCCAGACATCCATGGCCATAGTGCAATGACAGGTCATCCAAACATCCATGGCCATATTGCAACAACGGGTCATCCAGACATCCATGGCCATATTGCAGTGACAAGTCATCCAAACATCCATGGCCATATTGCAATGACAGGTCATCCGGACATCCATGGCCATACTGCAGTGACAGGTCATCCAGACATCCATGGCCATATTGCAATGAGAGGTCATCCAAACATCCATGGCCATATTACAACGACAGGTCATCCAAACATCCATGGCCCTATTGCAACGACAGGTCATCCAGACATCCCTGGCCATCTTGCAATGACGGGTCATCCAGACATCCATGGCCATATTGCAATGACAGGTCATCCAAACATCCATGGCCATATTGCAATGACAGGTTATCCAGACAGACATGGCCATTCTGCAATGACAGGTCATCCAGACCAATGGCCATAGTGCAATGACCAGACATCCATGGCCATAGTGCAATGACAGGTCATCCATACATCCCTGGCCATAACGCAATGACAGGTCATCCAGACAGACATGACCATACCACAGTGACAGGTCATCTGGGTGCTCATGGCCATAGTGTAGAGACAGGTCCTCAAATCAGCCTGCCCATGTTCAAGTGAAGGAACAGGGAAGAAATCAGTCACAAGCTTTACTTCATTTCACGCAGTAGGATCTTCAGACACCTGTATGTAGTGGTTTCTGTTACTCCTGTTAGACTGGACCTGTTGTGGTTAACCTTTGTCCTTCAGTGACCTGTGCTGACGCTGTCAGTCAGTGATACATGTTTTTGACGACTTTAACAAGTCTCTTTTGACCTGCTCGTGTACAGTTTTGTTTTCGATGATCGGTTTTTGTAAACAAGCTCTTTAATTCTTATTAAGAACAGTGATAGTATCACGCACCATTTCTAGCAAAAGCCACACAAAACTGAGATTATCAGAAACAGGAAAGAAAGAATATGTTCTTTTTTTCTTTAAGGAAGAAGTGAAAAAGCTTTAATATCATTTTGCAAGATTTAACCAAGCTTTGAGGCAGTGTAGGAATGAGTAGGATCCTGGTTGCACGCCATTTACAGTGCAATGAACAGTAAGGTGGACAGCATCGTACTTCGACGCTGGTGGGGTAAAAGCCAAGGTTTAACAAAAGAAGAAGAAGAGTGGCATAAATCTTTTCTATTTTTTCTTCTTCTTTTTTTTTTATTCACAAGACTCGGTTCGTGAGAACAGGTCACAGCTGTGTGGGGTTTTTGTTTTGCTTTTTTTGACTGTGCGGTCCTAGTATCTTCCAGCTGCAGAAAAGATCTTTGGGGTTTGATGTTCAATTTGTATATCAGACTTTAGGTTGGTACACACAGTATTTTAATATGTTGAACTGAACTGAACTGAAGTTGATGTAGAGCTAACAGTTTTCATTATTCATTCTCAGATGCCTGTAAATGTTTTTGTATAATACAATTGTCAGGTATTATTTTGATCAAAAAAGTCACTCAGATTCTTATCTCAGTGTTGGATGGTTCAGTCTATGGGTCTTTTTCAAGTTTGTGTGTGTGTGTTGTGTGTGTGTTGTGTGTGATGAAGGCAATGTGTTTATGGATTGAGTGTGTTAAAGAGTGTGTGATAAAGAACATGTGTCTTAAAAGGTGTTTGTATGTGATTCTTCTGCTTGGTTTCAACCTCATTTGTGACAGATAGTGTTTATCACACCCCCTTTGTCAGAAAAAGTGACAGATAGTGTTTATTACACACCCTCTGTCAGAAAAAGTGACGGTGTTTATTACACACCCTCTGTAAGAAAAAGTGACAGATAGTGTTTATTACACACCCTCTGTCAAAAAAAGTGACAGATAGTGTTTATCACACCCTCTGTCAGAAAAAGTGATGGATAGTGTTTATCACACAGTGTTTATCACACCCTCTGTCAGAAAAAGTGACGGATAGTGTTTATCACACACCCTCTGTCAGAAAAATGACAGATAGTGTTTCTCACGCACTCTCTGTCAGAAAAGCTATGCACCTACACACTGTAGACTTGTTGCTCTTCTTCAGTAGGTCAGTAAGTGGTGATATACAGCTTGGAGCATTTTGATGCTGCTTTTATTTCAGAGCAGAAAGTTCATAAGCAACATGTATCATGTTCCTGCACTTATTATAGCTTAAAGGCTCACCTGTTCTCATGATACTGCCAGAACATGTGTGTGTATGGCCAATTTGTAAAGCTCAGATGATAACAAAATGACTGTTTAACATTCAAACGTTTTTTCTCATCCTCTGTATAGTTTGTGCTTACTGGTCTTCTTTGATTGTATCTTTTTTGTTGTTGATGTTGCAGATACACTCCTTTGTAAATAACTTGATTGCTGATCTTATTTATAGTAATTAATATTCAATGTTGTGAGTGTAGTGTTGTGAAAGCTTCATCCTCTGTCAGTGGCTAGCAAAAATCAGCAGTTTTATTTCTTCCATTTACGCTTCTGTGCCTCTGTCTTCCCCCCAGTGCAAGTCTTCATCCTTGTCAGCAGCTTGCAAAAATCAACAGTTTTATTTCTTCCGTTTATGTTCCTGTGCCTCTGTCTTCCCCCAGTGCAAAGCTTCATCCTTTTCAGTGGCCAGCAAAAATCAGCAGTTTTATTTCTTCCATTTATGTTCCTGTGCCTCTGTCTTCCCCCAGTGCAAATCTTGCGCAGCTGAGGGGCAGAATGCTAACATTCATCAACGAGAAAACGTCACCAGTATTACAGTTACTGTCTCCGCTTTAGCTCTGCTGTGGTTTTGGTTTTGGTTTGCCAGCTGTAGACCTGAGCATGGAACTGGTGATTCTTTCATCCATCTGTGCGTGAAACGGTTACCCAAATATATAAATCTACATGAAATTTTTATTCAGTTCTTAATCAGTAAATTGAATGGTCATTCAATTGTCAATCAGCAGTTTGAGTAATTACTCACTTTTCAATCTGTGTGTTGAACAGTTAATCAATTATCAGTCTGCATTTTAAATAGTATTCAGCTATTAATATGTAAATTGAATGTGGTTTTTGTTGTTGCTGTGATTCTGGACACTAAACAGTTACTTAATTTTGAATCTCTGCTTGAAGTAGATGCCGAATTGTCTGTCTGTTAAAATAATACTTATTTAAATGTCACCCTGTAAATTGAGTAGTTATTTAATTATTAGTTAGGATATTGATAATTGTAATCAGTCAGTAATCAGTCAGTGGCAGTAGTCATCAGTCTTTATGTTGAATAGTTGTTCAGTTACCAGCCATGTGCAGTACATTAAAAATAGTTATTCAGTTATCGAGCTTCACATTGAGTAGTTTGTGAATTATCAGTCAGTAGCACTATCTTACAGTAAAGTGAACAGTTAAATCATACCCTGCAATACACTCAGGGCTGATTGGAGACTTGGATTGTTATTTGCCTGTACGTGTACATGATTCCTATGACGCTGATGTTATGTTATTGCCAGACCCATGTATCCGGCATTGAAGAAGCACTGACCATGACAACGGCAGAAAAAATATTTGTAGAGCCAAGGGCCAATTCATGGCTGCTCATGTGTGGGTGTTTTTTGGCATCTGCTGCAGCTGATTCTGTTGCTCGTAGCTGATGTGTCCTGGTCAACTGTTTGAACAGCAATAATGAGTTGTGAGCATTTTTGTCTCTTTCAATTTCATCACTTTGCCACTTGTCATTTGAACTTGGTGTCATCCCACCTCCTGTGCATGTTCCTTGCCATCCACCTTGTTTCAGTAGCGCTTGTACCATTACAAAGCGAAAATGGTGGGTTGGGGGTGGGGGGACAGGGGGATTACCAGATTTTTAATTACACCATGATGTTGCTGGTGTTCATCTAACATTTTGTTCACTTCATTTAAAAAAAAAAAAAAAAATTCTTACAAGCTGAGATGAAAAATTAAATCACACTGTTGTTGTTTTTTGTTGGTTTTTCTCTGAAGGTGAAGTCAGTGTTACACTTACAGATTGTTGGTGTACATTGAAGTTTCCACCTTCATGACCCACATTATGCAGACCGGATGTGAAGAAGTCAAAAGTGAATGTTGAGTTTTCTTTTCTTGGCTACTAACTGCCCGTATTAACACCTGAAACTTGTTGTGTATCAGATTCTATCATTATTGTTGTGTATAAATAATAAATTATTACATGTGTTGCACATGTGTATGTGTGGATATGAGAGAGAGAGTATGTGTATATATATGTATACACACATGCATGCACACACGCACACATGCATGCGCGCGCAAACATACCCACTGTGTGTGTGAAAGTTTAAGGTTAATTATCTTGACAAATATAACAAAAATACCCCCGCCCCTGCCTTGCCCCACCCATCCCTCCACTTACTGAGTTAAAAAAAAGCGCTCATTGACCTATAATCATAAAAACGCAAATAGGCATAATGTTGAAAGTGCAACAAAACTGATTCAGTGGTTCCAAAGAGATTTGAAAGATTCTGATGTCGTTTCATTTGGATTTTAATTGTAATTATAATTATACTTTTCCTGCCAGTCCTTGCAGTATCGCGCATGAAACCAATCGACCGTTTGAACAAAACGGAAAATTATCAACAATTACTAAAGGGCTGGAATCAGAGCCTGAAAGACATCACACACAAACACAACAAGGACCTGAATCAGTTACAGTAACTCTCACCTGGCATAATAATAAGAGCGTCATTTTCTAATCCCAGTTAAACTTCTTCTTCCGTAGAGTGACCTCCTTCATTATATTGAAGATTATGTCACTGTTAGCGGTTGCGCAGCAAACTCAGTGTGCTGCATAAACAACTCGTGACAAATACAAATTCAAGCGAGTGAATACAAGGCAGTCTACATGAGCTCCACCCAAACAATAGCCCAAACTAACAGTGAAATTTGTCACTTTCTTCAGTTGTTGCCTGCCGTCCCCACACCTGTCTCTTCTCTGTGTTCGGTCACACGTAAAGACAGAAAGTAAGTAAACATGGTGCTTCATGGTTCAGGAGCTGTGTGAAAGTCGAGGTGGACGTCCTGGACTGTCCGTCCTAACGAGACTTCTGGTCTCCGTGGACGTAAAGAATTATTGCACCGTGCTTCGGCATTGGTCACAACTTGTCCCTAATATGTCAACTGACATCTGAGGACATTAAGCAACACTTCACCACCACCAACATGGTGCTTCATGGTTCAGGAGCTGTGTGAAAGTCGAGGTGGACGTCCTGGGCTGTCCGTCCTAACGAGCCTTCTGGTTTCCGTGGACGTAACGATTTATTGCACCGTGCTTCGGCATTGGTCACAACTTGTCCCTAATATGTCAACTGACATCTGAGGACATAAAGCGTCACTTCATCATCATCATCAGCAGCGTCCCATAGTTCAGGAGCTGTGTGAGAGTTGAGGTGGCCGTCCTGGGCTGTCCGTCCTAACGAGCCTTCTGGTTTCCGTGGACGTAAAGAATTATTGAACCGTGCTTCGGCATTGGTCACAACTTGTCCCTAATATGTCAACTGACATCTGAGGACATAAAGCATCACTTCATCATCATCAACATGGTGCAGTGAGCCGGTTTGGCCTAGCGGTAAGGCGTTAGGCTGGTAAGCGGAAGGACCTCGGTTCGATACCGCTTCGGCTCTCCTTTCTCTTCAAAAAAGGTTGTGGTTTGTGGACACTGTCTTGTGACTTTGTCCGTCACTTCCTATGAAACATTAATCGCTGCCCATCTTAATACAGAAGTCATTCTGGTGGTGACAGTGTAGCGATAGGTATATAATCTCTCCCTCTCTCCCCACCTCCATACCCCTTTCCCCCCCATTCTCCCCGTCCCTAATAAGCCGTACGGTTTCTGTGGACGTTAAGCACCATGTTTACTTAACATGGTGCTCATAGTTCAGGAGCTGTGTGAGAGTCGAGGTGGACGTCCTGGGCTGTCCATCCTAACGAGCCTTCTGGTTTCCGTGGACGTAAAGATTTACTGCACCGTGCTTCGGCATTGGTCACAACTTGTCCTTAATATGTCAACTGACATCTGAGGACATAAAGCATCACTTCATCATCATCACAGCAGCGTCCCAGTTCAGAGCTGTGTGAGGTAGGTGCGTCTGCTGTCGTCTAAGACCTTGGTTCCGGGACGAAAGAATTTGAACCGTGCTTCGGCTTTGGTCACACTTGTCCCTAATGTCACTACATCTGGGGCATCACACTTCACACCCACTGGTTTCGGAGCTGTGTGAGACGAGGTGACGTCCTGGATGTCGTCAACGGCTTCTGTTCCGTGACGTAGATTTATGCACCGTGCTTCGGCATTGGTCACAACTTGTCCCTAATATGTCAACTGACATCTGAGGACATAAAGCATCACTTCATCATCATCAACATGGTGCAGTGAGCCGGTTTGGCCTAGCGGTAAGGCGTTAGGCTGGTAAGCGGAAGGACCTCGGTTCGATACCGCTTCGGCTCTCCTTTCTCTTCAAAAAAGGTTGTGGTTTGTGGACACTGTCTTGTGACTTTGTCCGTCACTTCCTATGAAACATTAATCGCTGCCCATCTTAATACAGAAGTCATTCTGGTGGTGACAGTGTAGCGATAGGTATATAATCTCTCCCTCTCCCCCCACCTCCATACCCCTTTCCCCCCATTCTCCCCGTCCCTAATAAGCCGTACGGTTTCTGTGGACGTTAAGCACCATGTTTACTTACATGGTGCTCATAGTTCAGGAGCTGTGTGAGAGTCGAGGTGGACGTCCTGGGCTGTCCATCCTAACGAGCCTTCTGGTTTCCGTGGACGTAAAGATTTACTGCACCGTGCTTCGGCATTGGTCACAACTTGTCCTTAATATGTCAACTGACATCTGAGGACATAAAGCATCACTTCATCATCATCAGCAGCAGCGTCCCATAGTTCAGGAGCTGTGTGAGAGTCGAGGTGGACGTCCTGGACTGTCCGTCCTAACGAGCCTTCTGGTTTCCGTGGACGTAAAGAATTATTGAACCGTGCTTCGGCATTGGTCACAACTTGTCCCTAATATGTCAACTGACATCTGAGGACATTAAGCAACACTTCATCATCAACATGGTGCTTAACGTCCTCAGAAACCATAAGGCTTACTGGGGGCGGGGAGAAGGGGGAGGGGAGGAGGGGGGGGGGGGGAGGATTATAAATTATGCCTATCGCTACACTGTCACCACCAGAATGACTTCGGCATTAAGATGGGCAGCAATGAGAGCCGTTTTAATGTTTCATTAATTGTGAGGGACAAAGTCACGAGGCAACGTCCACAGACCACAACTTTTGAAGAGAAAGGAAAGCCGAAGCGGATTCGAACCGAGGTCCCTCTACTCAGTTACCAGCCTAACGCCTTACCGCTAGGCCAAACCGGCTCACAAGAAAAAGCACAGCTCACTGAGGCCAGTGATGGGTGTAGATCAGCGTAGATTGAGCCGCGGATCGATTATTGAGCACGGCGCGCGTCGGGCCCGCTCAAGTAGGCCTAGTAATGTGCGTGTGAACTTGGCTATCGAGCTCTGCTTGGGGGCGCCAGATGGCGGGCCAGTCCAACTCAGGCCCGACAGCCCTTTCTCCCAGGGACAACGAGGAACACAATGCTTGCTGTGTACGTCGGACTAAGGTGCAGATCTGCTCTTTTGTGGGCTGAACGAAGCATAGGCGTCATATTTTTTCTCCCCATTTTATTTTTATTCGTGCGGCTAACAAATTATTGTCGTTGACACAATGCTGACTGGTCTACAGTTCAGTCGATCAGTTCAGTTGGTGTCTACGCGCCCGGAAAAGCCCATATATGCTCCACTCCGTCTCAGAAGTTTCCCAACGTTGCCTTTACAACAGTTCCGGTGTGGGTTGCACTGATGGTCAATGACCGCTTCTAGTCTTTTCCGCAAGAAAGAACGTCCACCACTTCCTCTTTCCACACCACCATCGCCCCTTTTATGCCGTAACTTAACTCTGTTCACCCGATCTTTCAAATTGAAATGTTAAGTCTCATTCGATAAAGCTGCATGCACCCGTTCTATCAAACTATACAATACAATACAACTTAGTTATTCCCACGTAATGTCAATACAATTGCACTAGGAATGTTTTGTGGTGCCAAGTACACTCATCACACATTCACGCCAACCATAAAACATCATTAAATTACAACAACAGCAAACATCGGGTAAAAAGTCATTCGTAAATAAATACAATGAAAATCCAACTGACATCAAGCTGTGCATATCACATAAACATTGCCTCTTCACGAGGTCCCCCACTTAAAAATACTGTCCTAATAAAAACAATTATAAAGATTATCTGCAACAAATTAATTAATTAACCCGACCGGCTAAGTAAAAAGTAAACATGGTGTTTAACGTCCACAGAAACCATAAGGCTTATTAGGGACGGGGAGAACGGGGGGGGGTATGGAGGTGGGGGAAGAGGGAGACTATATACCTATCGCTACACTGTCACCACCAGAATGATTCCTGCATTAAGATGGGCAGCGATGAGAGCCATTTTAATGTTTCAGTAGGAAGTGATGGACAAAGTCACAAGACAATGTCCACAAACCACAACCTTTCTGAAGAGAAAGGAGAGCCGAAGCGGTATCGACCCGAGGTCCTTCCGCTTACCAGCCTAACGCCTTACCGCTAGGCCAGACCGCTCATCGAACCGGCTTTTACCCCACTCTCCACTATGACCCTATTTTACTCCCGTCATATTTTACAAGCTGAAATGTTAAGTCTCGTGAGTAAGACTGCAGCGGGGATAAGCGCACTTGTCTTCAGTGGAAGTAAGTAGCAGTGCACGCCGCCCCCCAAGATGAAGCAGCACCCATTCAGTGACACAAAGCGTTAATCGGTTTCCTGCCTTACGGTGTGCAGGCCTTGAGTCAAATATTGATGAGTGTAAGACCCGGGTCGCGTGCTGTTCCCTGGGTCCAGCTGACTGTTGCCCTGCCGCTGACAGACGAAATGGCCGGATTATACAGCAAGCCTACTGTCTACGGCTGGCTAAGACGACGTACGAGACTGTTTCTGTTCTTCGGCCTGTCAGATCAGCACTGGCACGTGTGAGAGATGTTGGAAGGTAAATGAATGGGTACAAAACCATGATAAATAATTTGAACCAAAAGAGTGGGTAAATGGGTGAGTGAGTGAGTGAGTGAGTGGCAGGCTGACTGACCGACTGACTGAGTAACTGATTGACTGGCGTGTTGAGTAACTGACTGAGTAATTGACTGACTGGGTAACTAACTGAGTTAATGACTGACCGACGTGTTGAGTAACTGACTGAGTAATTAACTGGTTCAGTAACTGACTGGCTGACTGAGTAACTGATTGACTAACTGACTGACTGGCGTGTTGAGTAACTGACTGGCTGAGTCGATGACTGACTGGGTAGCTGGCAGAGTTGAGCTGAGTTGGGTAGCTCAGTGACTGATTCAGCAACTGACTCACGGACCTTTTCAGTAATGAACTGATTGACAAACCAAGCAATCAACCAGCCAGTTGACCAACTGACTGGCTGCAACCTGATTGTCTCAGTCAGTCATCATTCAGTTAAATCGTGACTACACCAATATTAACTGAGGAGTTGGTGAATGAGTGGCAACTATTACTACAATTTAAAAAAAAAAAAAAAAAATGAATAAAGAAACTGCAGGCTAATTAATGGACTGACGGACTCGATGGACCATCAGCAACAACAAATGGTTGATTGAAACTGTATGGCTGACAGTTCACTGCCTGGGCTTTACTGGGTGAGTGAGTGGCTCGAGTGAATGAAATAGTGACAGCTAGTGAACTGGCCATGGACCTCGAGGTCCACGGAACTAGCGGCTCAGCAGACGCAGACAGCCCGTGTTTTACCTGCCGACGGCAGTGTCCACACAAACGTTGACCATGCAAGCCAAAAAGAACTGACCAGAGACGTGGACCCCCCCCCCCCCCTCCCCAAAGAAGAAGAAGAAGAAGAAGAAAGTGTTTTGAAACGACCTGGATGCGGCCACCAAATGGATGAAGATGAGGACCAGACCAGAAGCTGACCTGTCTCCACGCTACACAGTTAAGGGACTTGCATTGCACCACCCCCCCCCCCACCCCCCAACCCCCCACCCGCCCCCCCCCCCCCCCCCCAAAAAAAAAAGAAGAAGAAGAAGAAAATGGCAGAGGCAGTCTAATCAACGAGTATTTTGAAACGACCTGGATGCGGCCACTAAATGGATGAGGATGAGGACCAGACCAGAAGCTGGCCTGTCTCCACGCTACATAGTTAAGGGACTTAATAATAATAATAATACATAGCACTTCTATAGCGCAATGTCCATAACATGACTTAGCTCAAAGCGCTTTACACAAAAAAGTATGTACAAATTTACACTGTACAGGACATCAGTAATCATATTAACACCACCTCCTCTATATACACACATCCACTCAATAGTCAAACTGTGCAGAAAAGGTGTTTCACAAACCAAGAGAGAAGCGTTCTTTAAAAAGATGTGTTTTCAGATTTTTCTTGAAAGAGGAGAGAGATGGAGAGCTGCGGACGTTTGTAGGAAGAGAGTTCCAGATTTTAGCTGCTTGAAAGTGGAAAGATCTGTTTCCAGCAGATTTAAGGTTGGGTTTGGGGACTTTTAACAGTTTTTCGCTGCTGGACCGAAGAGTTCGAGAGGGTTGGTAGGTGTGAAGCAGTTCAGAAAGGTACGGAGGAAGAGAATTCTCAAAGTGCCTGAAAGCTAGTGTTGCAATTTTGTAGTGGATACGGGCCTCAACAGGCACCAGGCAAACTGACCGTCTGACGAAAAACGTTCAGCCCTCCTACCCACCTACCTATCAACCAGCCTAAACAACATGACATTTATAGCATATGCTTTGCAGATATAGTTGATGGATAGGCGATAAACAAATCCACAACACGTGCCCGCAAAACCGTGAAATGACAACAGCCAGGGCGTGAACAGATCAATACACCAAGCGCTGCAGCCTGATCACTCGACTGACACACATCCCACTGGGTCTTGTTTGTTCAGACGTAATTATTACACGCCTTGTACATGTACATTCTCCGCATTACCTGTAAGTTAGTATGCTACCTTACTTCAGTTTGCCTCCGTGTTAATAGTCGTTGTAAAGCACTTTGGCCCCACTGAAACTGTCCCCGCTCAACAAAGTAATCTTTAGCTTTACATTCCCGTTGTACATTATGTGTTCCGGTTTGTTTGTTCATAGTCCTGTGGGAAAATTATAATTACATGTTTTTGTCTTGTTTTGTTGTTGTGGTCTAATATCACCTCGATGTGAACAGACATAAAATAAAATATTGATTGACTGATGATATGTGTTCCGGCTGTTATCATTGTATTGAGTTCAGAGATTTGAGCCGCAGCGTAGGGCGCTTTAAAAAGTTCCACGATTATTATCGTCATTATTACAATGTCGCGTGTTTGTCGTGGCTTTCGTGGCCTGAGCAGCGACTGGCGAGCGGAGTCAGCTGTGGTTGGTGAGGCGTGCCGGCTCCTTGTGTCATCTCAAGACACAGTAGTTGCGTACTTACTGGCCACCGACGTACGTTTGTGCTGCTCTACACCCCGCCGCCCGACACCGACTCCGGTCAGTGCCAGCGTCTGTGTGCGTCTGTGTTTCTGCACCACCTTCACCATTGCTCTCTTATCCGAGGACTGTGCTTATGGGAAGAAAAAGGGTGTGTGGGGGTTTATCGGAGCGGGCTAAGTTCTTCTTTGGGATGCCGCTTCAGTTTCTTGACTGAATTCGTGAGAGAGGAAGAAAAGAGATAGGGAGACCAGCGCCACGAGTGAATTGTCTGTGGGTGCCTATGTATACCAATTCTCTTAGTAGGAACTGAAGACCATTAATTTTGCCCTTTTGGCCGATGTTTATGTTCCGAAGTGCAAACATTTATTCTCTAGTCAAACGCGGCTGCAGCATCCAAAAACCACTTGTATCCGGCACGCCTTTCGTGGCCTTTCCTCCGCTTTTGTGACTTCTGACTAATCCTGGATCAGCCAGTCAGCGATGCGTTAGGGTGGAGCTGGAAGTGACTCGAAGAAGTGACGGAAGGCTATTTCGTGTTTCTGAGTCAGTATCAACTAATGACACTTTATTTATTCACTGATGTTGATGTGCCGTGTTGTAACCGACTTCATCGGTACAAAGCAGGACCCGGAACTCTTTTCTTTCCACGTGAAGTCATCAGTTTTGTCAGTTCAGACAAATGATCATCTTTGTCACATCGCTTCTGTGTTCTCGCTGTGCATGCTTATTCTGTCGAACACCACGTCATTCTGTAACAAAGATCTTACACTAGTTACACGACAACATGCACCGCAGCGCCAGTGCAGATGCGGCGTGTGAAACGTGTAGTCTTCTCATTGCTCGTATAATCGCTTTTTAGTAACTCTATAGGTAGCCACATGCAGGTTTTGTGAAGATGGTGGAGAAAGGGATGTGGGTAGGGTAGGATGCAGGGAGACTCGTCGTTATTTTGAAGTACAGTGCCATCAAACAGCTTAATGGTGACGAACAAATCAAAACTTAACAGGACTGATGTTTTACAACGGTTACGCAAGTTCAGCGGTCAGTGTTGAATTGAAGAGGTGTTGAAAAGACGTAATGCGGCTTTAAACATCCACGGCAGAGTACAAACGCCTGGGGACTGAGCAGTACAGTGCATACCAATACCGACTGAACAGCCCGCGCTATTTCAGTGTATACCAATACCCACTGACATTTCTCGGACTGCACACAAGCGAAACGCCGGACTGATCAGCTAGTGTAACTGTAACAGAACAACACGCACGTGCCGGCCTGGCTTGAGGGTGTTTGGGTGTGTCAGACAGACACGGTTTATCACATCTACCGGCCTGGCTTGGGGGTATTTGGGTGTGTCAGACAGTTTATCACATCTACCGGCCTGGCTGGGGGGGGGTGGGTGGGGGGTATTTGGGTGTGTCAGACAGTTTATCACATCTACCGGCCTGGCTGGGAGGGGGGTGGGGGTGGGGGTGGGTGGGTATTTGGGCGTGTTAGACAAACATGGTTTATCACAACTACCCATGGACCTATACCCTGGGGTATATAGGTCCATGCTTGGGGGTATTCGGATGTGTCAGACAAACACGGTTTATCACAACTACCGGCCTGGCTTGGGGGTGTTTGGGTGTGTCAGACAAACACGGTTTATTACAACTACAAGTTGGTGGGCTTTGAACCCCAAACCCTGCGGAGGCTGGCAGTTTATGATATGTATGAAATTGTGTCTTATGAACATGACGCAGTCAGTCAGTATATATATAATGCGTGAGGTCAACGTGTCACGTAGCTACATTCAACCATTCGGAGTGAGGTTTTGTTTGTTCGGTTTTCAAGTTGTAGTTTTGCGAAAGAACCGGCCATTCAGCCGTTGGTAAACAGAGCTGCGCGTAGGTAGCGCCACCAGAGCTACCAGTACATCACTTCCGTGGATATTAATAATACGCGCTATAAAAGGATACAGTCCCTCATTCAGAATCAGATTCGACATGTGCGCATTGAGTCTGCTCGAGAGCAGAGAATAGCGCTATACAAAAGCTATGAATAATAATAATAATAATAATAATAATAATAACAGTCACGGCCGTGCCAAAGAAGATACTGCAACAGTTGTGTTTTGCTGCTTTTAATTTGTGTTTTGAATCCCTCTTCCTCTTTAGTTTAGGGGGGAAGGTGGGGGAGGGTATATAGGGGGTGTTTGTCAGTTTCGTTGTTTGGCGGTGGTGACTCATTGCATTTTTTGTTTGTCTGTCTGTTTGACACGGCCTGAATCGTTCAATTAGGCCCTCTTTTTTTCTTTTTGTTTGTTTGTTGTTGTTGTTGTTGACAAATGAGATAAATCTGACTTATTTATGTATGCCATTATAGTAATCTGTTGATATATAATGTGTAATTCATAGTATTGTCGCCACTCATGCAGTGAGTCATCATAAGCATCATCGGCTGTTTCAGATGGTGATCACTTGTGATGTTAAGGCCTGTTACTTCAAGTCAGTCAAACACTCAACGTCACGGTCTGTTGTGGTGAAATGCTGAGCACAGAGTCAAAAACAATGGCGGACAAATCGGATGCAGAAATGTTGAACAATCAAAATGGCAAGCTTTGCAAACAGTGCAGCCAAATTTCATCAAAGTTAGCAATCTCTCAGTCTTCACTGTGCATCTCAAGATTCAAGCCATTCCGCGCCAGAAACTTCTGTCGCCCTACCTCACGCAGGTGCTTATTAGTGTGGTGTACGTTGCTATGGTCGTTAACCGCGATCTGTTGTCAAGGTGAGACAGTGAGTGACCTCCGACCTTTTCCCCCTCCACAAAACGTTGCCAAGGGACGGCCCATTTTAACACTTCCGGCCGACAGCACGTGTGGAGTTCCCGCCAGGAACGCCTACTGCGTGAGCTCCGTGAGTTCTTCGTCAGTGGAACAGTGTGTGCAGGGATTCTGCGAGCAAGCCTGTGGATTGGGCAGCAGAACAGACTTGCCGAACTCCGACAACCTGCTGATCGCCACCAGCGATGGATACTCTCAGTGCGTGGAGGCAGACACCATCAACGTCCGGCCTGGCTCAGCTATGTTGGACTACGCCACTACCATCACCACTTCCGGTGCCGTCTGCTTCCTGTCGTCCGACCTGACGCCGTCTGCTGGCGCCAATGGCTCCCTCACTGTCACTGCCTGGATTTGGATTGGCCAGGACAGTCCAGGGTAATTACAGCCAGGGGTAGACTGGAAAGGCCTCACAAAGTGACGAGTTGTCTTTCCACATGGAAACCGTTACTCACTTACTGCAGGGCAGGGCATGGGTATCCACACTAAAGTAACATATATATATATATATATATATATATATATATATATATATATATATATATAGCTTACCTACTACTGTAGTTTAAACAATTAATGTGGGTTGTGTACCAGCATAGGGTGATGGGTCTGCTAAAAAAATAAATTAAAAAAATCCTACTCTTGACCTATATTCTTGACAATCTGTAGCTGTAAACTTGACATGAACCTGACTACTGGGTAATAATTATAAATCTCACTGACTGGTTGAGTACATGACTACTACAGCCCCCCCCCCCTTTTCCCCCCTTCTGTCTCCTGAGAAAAAGAAAAAAAAGAACAGCAACAAGAAACAAACAAAAAGAAAAGAAAAAAGAAGAAGCTAATTGCAATGAACTTCCAACTTCCTAGAATAGATGGCTGTGCTACATTTGGGATTAGGATCATTAGGTGGTCATACCTTTTCCACATAATTTACACGCACACTGTTGAACAGACACACAGATGAACACACACACACACACGCACACGTGCACACACACATACCCCCCCCCCCACACACACACTGTGCACACTCATGCACACACATGCGCATGCTCTACAACTATTTACATGATCAGATATTTTTATTGTGCAGGGTGGGGGGGGGGGGGGGGGGTACTCAGCTCTTCTGTAATAATTAATATAAAATAATATAATAAACTTATTAAAAGCGTGATAGACATGCAGATGGAGGCTCCTCCACAGCTAAAATTGATAAAATCTTGTCCCATCATCAGGATCCTGGTCAGTTCGCAGAAATGTTCAAGCTCAAAAGAGTCAAAATAACTGTTTACATTGAGCACTGTGCACCATAGAAGTACATGATTTATTCTTTGCATTTTGATGATGCGGAGCAGATAGTGATAATGATATTGTTTTGATAGAGACCCAGGAAAGGGAGTGAACTGGAGCGCACCGATAATTTAGAATTTTGAAAGCACAAGTTTGTAAGTAAAGAGACCATGGAAAGCGGAGTGAACTGGAGTACCTAGAGAGGAAATGCACATCGGTGCAACAGTTAGACTGCGTACACTAGAGGTGAAAAATCCACAGCCTTGATAGGAATAGACCCTCACCTTCTAACAGGGGTAATAAATTTGCTTGATCAAAACACACCATCCCTAGCCAGTGGAGTCGGCGCCTGCAGCGAGTAAATGCGACAACGCCCTGTGCTAAATGTGTTGCTGGTGACTCCCCGCTGAGGCCAGCTGGCACGTGTTGCAGCCAGTCAGGATGCAGACCTGTTGAGCCAGGGATCAATACTAGAACATGTGTGAGACCCAATCAGTTTGACTAATATCTGTTTAATTGATCTGTTCCTTTTGTACACATACACTTACTGCTGTATCGGGAGGGCAGGGTGGATAAGAAGAATACGCAGTGCAGGCATGCTTGTATTTGTCATGCAATAATGCATGTGTTCTGATGCATGGACAGAGACATGCACTGACACATGCTGCATATGTATGCAACACCTCCACACCCATACACACGTGCGCATGCGTGCATACACACGCCTACACCCACCCACACTAACTCATAGTAATACAATACACACACACATAGACGCGCACACATGTATACACACACACACCACACACTAAGTTAAAAGTATACTAATATATGATATAGTCATATACACACATATGGACACACACATGTCAGCACATATGCAGAATTAATGTATCACTGTAATTGGACAACTTAATTTTGTTTTTACTCAAACAAATTGTTCACTGTAATATCCCAAGTACATCAGTAAGTACCAGCATACAAATAATAGCTATATTATAAATAGCTATATTATATCACATATATATATATATATATATCAATGTATGTGCAGAACTCTTTTGGAGAAAGCAACAGCTTCAGGAAGCAGCATTCTGCGGGTTGTGGTTGGCCCAGAGGGCCTCAACGTGTCCTTTGCCAGTCAAACGGGCCAGCAGACAGCCACCTTAGCTCATCCCATTGGTCAGAAAAACTGGACACACTTGGCAGTGCAGGTCAGACAACCTTTCGGTGGAAAAATGTGTATCCTCTTTAGTATCTATTTTAATTATTTAATAGTTTTGAGATCTAAGGACTATGTCTGGTGTGGAATAAAAATTGGTTCTGTCATGCCTGTGTCTCCGAGTGTGCCTGAAATGTAGGGTATATATTTTATGCTACTGGATGTACTTCTGGTGGTGTTTATATACCTTGTATTTACACACATGCTAGGTGAGAGTTACCGTAGGTGACTCGGGTCTTTGTTGTTGTGCTTGTGTTGGGTATTTCAGGCATAATTAACTCCCTTGTTTGCTGATTATTTTAATTGTTATTAAAAATCTTAAATGAGGTCGATTGCTAACATTTAAAAACTGGATCCAAGCACACAAATGATTAAAAAGATCAATAATTTTAATGAGCTAATACAAAATGTGTTCTTGTAACCATTTGTGTGTTTGAATCTCAGTTATTAATGGTTGTGGTGTAAAAATGGTAATAACCATTAATTATTATGTATTCACAATGTTATTATTGTAATGACCTATTATGACAACATTAATAATGGCATTTAAATACACATCAGACTGGGCTTGTCAGAGCAGATAGTACTGAGGGGTATATATATATATATATATATATATATATATATATATATATATATATATATTATATATATATATATATATTTATGCTTTAATCAAGACTTGCTGACCATATTTTGCTCTGTAGGGTGTAATTATAAATCTGTCAGTGAGTATCCTGGGAGTTCAAATACAGCTGTTTGAACTGTATGTGTAGTAAACATGCATAATTTATGAGCAGATCAATGTAACCAAGTAGCCTGCAGTATTTTGCACTTCAAGTCTGATAATGGTTTGGGAAAGAAAAGTGATTCAAATTTTGAATCTTAGCATTTCTTGCTCAAGCCTTTATTTTCCTTGTTTCTTCTTTGTCCACCTCTGGATTTGTGCGGGAAAAGAGGAAGTCATTTGTCCACCTCTGGATTTGTGTGGGAAAAGCGGAAGTCATTTGTCCACCTCTGGATTTGTGTGGGAAAAGCGGAAGTCATTTGTCCACCTCTGGATTTGTGTGGGAAAAGAGGAAGTCATTTGTCCACCTCTGGATTTGTGTGGGAAAAGAGGAAGTCATTTGTCAATAACATTTATTTGGTACAAGGTTTCCATTGCATAGCATGTTGCTTGTCTTTTCCGTGTACATCATGCTTTGTTTTTTGTGTTCCTGTGCATGACGTTTTGCTTGTCTTGCTCCTGTGCATCTCTCACCCTGATGCAACTGTCACAGTGTCAGTGTCATAAAAAACTATCTCCTTCCTCCCTCCCCCCCTTCCTCTTGACATAATAACATGTGCTACAAATATATGTGAACCTTACTCATGATGAAAAAAACACACCACAGACTGACATTTAGACTTAAAATGGCAATGCTTTCCCCTTGTTTTCACAACTTTCAGTTGTCAGTTTTGTAGCAAAGTAGACCCTAAATCAACTGACAGACTTTAGAGTGAAGTTTTGCAATCCATTGCCATTGGTAGTACTGAGATGCTTCTTTGCCTGTGTTCCCCTTTAATTTAAGAGTGAAAAGCTAAATGAGACAAGATGCTTCTTTGTCTCATTTGGCTTTTCACCCTAAGTTGAAGAGGAACACAGGCAAAGAAGCATCTTGTCTCATTTAGCTTTTCACTCTTAAGTTAAAGGGGAACACAGGCAAAGAAGCATCTTGATAAATGTACATTATTATTATTATTATTTGCCTGTGTTCCCCTTTAACTTAAGAATAAGAGTGAAAAGCTGAACGAGACAACCTGCTCAAGTAGCCTGCTTTGTGAACTGCGCAGGAAGAACTGAAAGGCAACAACACTTGCATGCACACATACATGTATGTGGGATAGCTGCATGACAGTAAGCTTTGTGAAAAATTCATGTCTTTGTGTGAATAATGAATAGCACAGCTTGATTAGCTACCTGGAGTGGGGGTGGGGGGGGATGTCACATCGTCCACCTTGCTCTCCAGCCAAGGGTTTGGCTGGCACAGGAAGGATGCGTATCGTGCCTGTAAACCGGTATTGATCACAGTCATCAGTCTTAATTATTGATGGCCTTTTTCTCTGGACGTTTGATAAGGAATCTCTTGGGGGGAAGTCCCAGATAGTCTTCACTTGGGGTGATGTGTTCTGGTTGCCTAATTTCCTCTCTGTGTCCAGGGTATGATTTACTTT
>JABMCL010000264.1:297500-352500 GCA_018857735.1 Alviniconcha marisindica | reverse complement strand
CCCTGACACCAGGCAGTGTGCATTTTCTTGTTAATGACATCATTTACATGTACACATGCTATATATTTTGTTTCCAAAACAACAAAAAAGAGAGAGAAAAAAAGGTCTAAATAAAAGTCTGATTTGTTAACCAGTGGTTTTTATGCGTCACCTGCACCTCAGTGCACTTTCTGAAAGCCAGTAATCAGATTGAAATGATTGATAGTATGATGTTCTTGGCTTTGTGCCCACAGGTAGTATCTCAAGTTCCTCAACACTTCAGAATTTCTGAGACGCAAGGTTTTCCCACCAGTAGTTTATCAACTGAGTCCTTTCACTTGCCTCCAGCAAGCTGAAGACAGTGGCGTATGTTTCACTTTCAGGAATGGCATCTCCACGCCGTACTCCAAAGGCAGCATCACCTTCACCGTCGTGGCCTCTGACCGACCAGGATTCACCGACTACTACAGCAATCCCACCATGCAGCAGTTTGTGCAGGCTTCCAGGGTGCGGGTTCGATTCCAGGGCCACTTCCATGTGTCCAACATCAGACATGAATACTTTGCTCTCTACGAGCTCCGAGTCAGCGGCAGGTGAGAAAAACTCCAAGGGAGGATTCCTATGGAGGACTTTTTCTTTCTTCTTTTTTTTCGGGGGGAAGGGGTGCGTGTGAAAAAAACACAATTTAAAGCTAGTTTTTATAGATCTGTCTTATATGTCATCTTACACTTCTAGTTGCTAAAAAGAATTATTTTTCATAATTGTGGGCTGCTTTGGATAGCTGCACAGAGGATGATTGTCACCAGGCTGCGTGTTAAAATGACTTTACTGGCATTTGTCTCTAAGTAAAGCTTTGTGAATTCAGTCCATTTGTCTTTAAGTGAAGTTTTGTAAATTCAGTCCATTTGTCTTTAAGTGAAGTTTTGTAAATTCAGTCCATTTGTCTTTAAGTGAAGTTTTGTAAATTCAGCCCATTTGTCTTTAAGTGAAGCTTTGTGAATGTGGTTTGTTTGCAATGGCAGGTGTGGTTGCAATGGACATGCTGAAAGCTGCTCTGTGGATCAGCTCCCATACAAGTGTGTGTGCACAGAGGAAAGCCACACACAGGGAGACAGGGTGAGTGCAGCTTTAAGTCTCATTGAGCACAGAGGAAAGTCACACACATGGAGACAGGGTGAGTGCAGCTTTAAGTCTCATTGTGCACAGAGGAAAGCCACACTCAGGGAGACAGGGTGAGTGCAGCTTTAAGTCTCATTGTGCACAGAGGAAAGTCACTCAGGGAGACAGGGTGAGTGCAGCTTTAAGTCTCATTGAGCACAGAGGAAAGCCACACTCAGGGAGACAGGGTGAGTGCAGCTTTAAGTCTCATTGTGCACAGAGGAAAGTCCACACACAGGGAGACAGGGTGAGTGCAGCTTTAAGTCTCATTGAGCACAGAGGAAAGCCACTCAGGGAGACAGGGTGAGTGCAGCTTTAAGTCTCATTGAGCACAGAGGAAAGCCACACACAGGAGACAGGGTGAGTGCAGCTTTAAGTCTCATTGTGCACAGAGGAAAGTCACTCAGGGAGACAGGGTGAGTGCAGCTTTAAGTCTCATTGAGCACAGAGGAAAGCCACACACAGGGAGACAGGGTGAGTGCAGCTTTAAGTCTCATTGTGCACAGAGGAAAGCCACACCAGGGAGACAGGGTGAGTGCAGCTTTAGTCTCATTGTGCACAGAGGAAAGCACCAGGGAGACAGGGTGAGTGCAGCTTTAAGTCTCATTGTGCACAGAGGAAAGTCACTCAGGGAGACAGGGTGAGTGCAGCTTTAAGTCTCATTGAGCACAGAGGAAAGCCACACACAGGGAGACAGGGTGAGTGCAGCTTTAAGTCTCATTGAGCACAGAGGAAAGTCACTCAGGGAGACAGGGTGAGTGCAGTTTTAAAGGTCTCATTGTGCACAGAGGAAAGTCACTCAGGGAGACAGGGTGAGTGCAGCTTTAAGTCTCATTGTGCACAGAGGAAAGCCACTAAAGGGAGACAGGGTGAGTGCAGCTTTAAGTCTCATTGTGCACAGAGGAAAGTCACTCAGGGAGACAGGGTGAGTGCAGCTTTAAGTCTCATTGAGCACAGAGGAAAGCCACACACAGTGCAGATTATTTATTACTATAAAAATGTCTGAGGACTATTAAAGACGACCACAAACTTCTGCAGAAACAGCAGGTTAAAAGGAGATCAAATTTGATTTATATCCTCATTTGCTGTCTGTCTGTTGCTTGAGAAAGGTATTTTCACTGAAAATTTGTGCATGTTTTCTTTTGTCTAATTCAAATAAGCAGTCTCTTTAACGCTGTGTGTTTTGGTCTCAGTGAAAGACTTAGGTCATGAGATCTGCATTGTTACACCCTGGTTACAGTGCAGTGAGTGCCAGCGCCTGTACAACTAAGGTCCTGAGTCTTGCATTGTTACACCCTGGTTACAGTGCTTGGTGCCGGGTGTACAACTAAGGTCCTGAGTCTTGCATTGTTACACCCTGGTTACAGTGCAGTGAGTGCCAGCGCCTGTACAACTAAGGTCCTGAGTCTTGCATTGTTACACCCTGGTTACAGTGCAGTGAGCCCCCCTGTACAAAGTTAAAGTCCTGAGTCTTGCATTGTTACACCCTGGTTACAGTGCAGTGTGTGCCAGCGCCTGTACAACTAGGACTTAGGTCATGAGTCCTGCATTGTTACACCCTGGTTACAGCGCAGTGAGCCCTGCATTGTTACACCCTGGTTACAGTGCAGTGTGTGCCAGCTCCTGTACAACTAAGACTTAGGTCATGAGTCCTGCATTGTTACACCCTGGTTACAGTCAGTGAGTGCCAGCAACCCCTGTACAACTAAGACTTAGGTCATGAGTCCTGCATTGTTACACCCTGGTTACAGTGCAGTGAGTGCCAGCCCCTGTACAACTAAGACTTAGGTCATGAGTCCTGCATTGTTACACCCTGGTTACAGTGCAGTGAGTGCCAGCCCCTGTACAACAACAAGCCGTTCCGCCAAGCCAACCTGAGGGAGGCCTTCGACTGTCAGTACTGCGAGTGCTACAACCACTCCGACTCCTGCGTCTACAACGCCACGCTGGACCCCTTCCCCTCCAGCTGGACGGAGGGGGGAGGGGGCGTGTGCATCAACTGCAGGGACAACACCGAGGGTCAGAACTGCGACACCTGCGTGGACGGCTATTTCAGGCCGGTGGGCAAGAGCCTGTCGGATGCTGATGTGTGTTCGCTGTGTCTGTGCAACTCCTCTGGCACCCTCAGTGGTCAGACAGTTTGTGATAAGGTTGGTCACCCTGTGTGTGTGTGTGTGTGTGTGTGTGTTGTGTGTGTGTGTGTGTGTGTGTGTGTGTGTGTGTGTGTGTGTGTGTGTGTGTGTGTGTGTGTGTGTGTGTATGTGCCAGTGTGTGTGTGTGTGTGTGTGTGTGTGTGTGTGTGTGTGGTCCATGCATGTACATGTGTGTGTGTGGTCCGTGTGCGTGTGTGTGTGTGGTCCTTGTGTGTGTGTGTGGGGAGGGAGGGGGGGGGTAGGCAGTTTGTGTGAGGTGGGGAATGGTTGTGTGAAGGGGTGTAGTTTATGCATGTGTGATTCCTGTGTGTGCATGATGTTTGTTGGAGGAGGTCATATGTGTGATGTGGGCATAGTTGTGTGGGGCGTGCATGTATATGCTGGGTGTGTTGGCTGGGGTGGAGTTGGGGGAGGAAGTTTGTGTGGGGGGGGTGGGAGGGTGATGGGGGTAGTGGTGGTGTCAGGACCCTCTGTGGATATGAGTGTCTGTGTGTAACTACAAGTACTGTTAAACATTGATTTTCAAGCTGATAATAAAGGTGGGATGGAAGCGCTGATCATAATTATTTGATACATTTCATAATGGAACACATTGGAATCGTGAACCTGAACTGCAAAAACACTGGATTTCAGGTGGGAGGCCAATGCCCTTGCAAAGCCAACGTGACCGGTCGAGCGTGCGATCAGTGTACCGAAGGGTCCTACAACCTCCAGGCGCTTGATACGGATGGCTGCACGCCATGCGAGTGCAACAGACAGGGCACAGTCGGCGGAAACCAGGCATGTGACCAGGTCACAGGGGACTGCTTCTGCAAAGACAACGTGAGAGGTACTTGGCATGGGGGTCCAGAGGCGGGTTCTAACAGTACTTGCACAGATCACTGGTTTGCCTTTGCTCCACTGTACCATGCCATTCAGGCAGTTTGCTCTCATGCTTTCCAGGGAAACAGCGCAATGACTGTGAGTACGGGTTCTACAACCTGAACGAAGACAACCTGTACAGTTTGCTCTCATTCTTTACAGGGAAACAGTGCAATGACTGTGAGTACGGGTTCTACAACCTGAACGAAGACAACCCCTATGGCTGCGCCCCCTGCAGCTGCAGCCCCGTGGGGTCCCTGAGTCTGTCCTGCAACCCGCTGACCGGTCAGTGCCAGTGCAAGGACAACGTGCAGGGCCACAAGTGTGACGAGTGCATGGATGGCTTCTACAACTTTTCCATGGGCTGTCTGCCCTGTAACTGCAACGTCACCGGCACCGAGGCTGGCACCACCTGTGGCAGGTAGGGTTGGCTTCGTGTGCACCTTGTTTAAAGTGGCACTTTACAACCCCTTTTTCCCTTTTTTTGTTTAAAGGGGCCCTTTGAAGCAAAGATGCAACTAGAGCTGTGTGAGGTTGCCATACTGGGATCCCCGTCCCAAACAGTCCTTATGGTCACCGTGGACGTAAAAGCAACACTGAAGTGAAAGACACAAGCTGGCCTGAAAACATAGAAAATGTGCAGATGTTTTCGTCAGCTTGCCTTATTTGGTAGTACGGCACCGTCAGTATTCATACGTAAGAAGTCTTTTCTAGCTTTGAATCTGGGCTCCTCTCAGTGAGCCCTGTTGGTTCACTCTTTACCAGTGAAGAGCGGAAAAAGGTTTGCTTGCGACGTATTTGACATTTTTGCTTCACATTCTGGCCTTGTTATGACATCACTGATACGCATTGCTGGACACAAAATGTCGGCGCTTGCAGTCCCTTTTTTTGAAATTTAAATAAAATTATTTAGAAAAAATGGTTTTTAAATTACATCACTTTTTTTTAATACTTTGAAACGTCAGTTGTTGAGAGACAAAACAGAAAATCTAGATGATTTTTACTCCATTCTTGTGAGTAGGGTGTGTGCTCCTTCTTTAGCTGAGTTCACCTTCAGTGACAAAAACAAAATCAAAAAGCAGACGTTGACATCGACAGCTGTTATGAGCCTCCCTCTCCAGGGACATGGATTAGTGCGTGTGCGATACTAAAAGCAAACCTGTGCCTCCCGCACCAGGGACACAGGTCAGTGCGTGTGCGATACTAAAACCAAATCCGTGCCTCCTTCGCCAGGGACACGGGTCAGTGCGTGTGTGATACTAAAACCAAATCCGTGCTTCCTTCGCCAGGGACACGGGTCAGTGCGTGTGCAAGTCCCAGACGGCGGGGCGGCAATGCAACGAGTGCCGGGCGGGCAGCAGCGGGTTCGGAAACTCCCCCAGCTCCGGCTGCGAGAAGTGCATCTGCCTGGAGGCTGGGGTCGCCGAGGGCAACATGGACTGCGCCAACGGCTGCACCTGCAAGGTCAATGTAGAGGGCTACTTCTGCAACATGTGCAAGGCCAACTTCTGGAACCTCACCGTCGACAATGTGGACGGGTGCCAGCCGTGTGAATGCGACCTCACCGGGGTCAACAGCGCTGTCCCGTGCGATCCTACGAGCGGTCAATGCGTTTGCCTGCCCAACAGGATCGGGCGACGCTGCGATGACTGCCAACAAGGTCAGTGCAGCTGGTGACGGGTTGAGGACCTCTGCCCAAGTCTCTTTGCTGTAGGCGTGAGAACTGGTAGCTCATTATAGGAATTCTGCTGTGATAATGCAGCCTGTGGTTCACCATGAAAAGGCTTGCTTCCACTGAAATGAAATCAGGGAAAATAACAAAGGTTTGACCAGAAAATGCATGAACGTCAAAGATCTAAATTTGTACTCTCCTAATGTCACCCCATCCCACCCCTGTTTTTCAATTTTGAGAGAATCTGTGCATGTGCATCCCTCCCCCCCCCCCCCCCCCCCCCATAAACACCCTTTCAAAAAAGATGTTTTGTGAGACTATCTCGGCCACCCCCTCCCCCGCTGTCCCTCTTTGCCATCCTCCTGTTTGATTTTGAGAAAATCTCTGTGGCCGTCACCTTCCCTTTCAGTGCAGTCCCCTTGCCTGAGTGTCCAACTCATGGGATCACAGCCGTCAATACGTGTCACAGTGTGTGTTTGCGGAGTTCTTCACTGCTGTGATTGTGTGTCACAGTGTGTGTTTGCGGGGTTCTTCACTGCTGTGATTGTGTGTCACAGTGTGTGTTTGCGGAGTTTTTCAGTGCTGTGACTGTGTGTCACAATGTGTGTTTACAGGGGTTTTCACTGCTGTGATTGTGTCACAGTATGTGTTTGTAGGATTTTTCACTGCTGTGACTGTGTCACAATGTGTGTTTGCAGGGTTCTTTACTGATGTGGTTGTGTGTCACAATGTGTGTTGACAGGGTTCTTCACTGCTGTGACTGTGTGTCACAATGTGTGTTTGCTGTGGCTGTGTGTCACACTGTGTGTTTGCTGTGACTGTGTCATAATGTGTTTGTTGTGACTGTGTCACAATGTGCTTGCTGTGACTGTGCGTCACAGTGTATTTGCTGTGACTGTGTGTCACAATGTGTGTTGTGTGTGTTTGCTGTGACTGTGTGTTACAATGTGTGTTTGCTGTGGCTGTGTCACAATGTGTGTTTGCTGTGACTGTGTGTCATAATGTGTTTGTTGTGACTGTGTGTCATAATGTGTTTGCTGTGACTGTGTGTTACAATGTGTGTTTGCTGTGACTGTGTGTCATAACGTGTTTGTTGTGACTGTGTGTCACAATGTGTTTGCTGTGACTGTGTGTCACAGTGTGTGTTTGCTGTGACTGTGTGTCACAATGTGTGTTTGCTGTGACTGTGTCATAATGTGTTTGTTGTGACTGTGTGTCACAATGTGTTTGCTGTGACTGTGTGTCACAGTGTGTGTTTGCTGCGACTGTGTGTCACAATGTGTGTTTGCTGTGACTGCATGTCACAATATGTGTTTGCAGGGTTCTTTACTGCTGCGACTGTGTCCTTGAAAGGACAAGAGAGGGCCATCGTCAGTCAGACGAACATTGGAACCGTTTCAAAGGTGACATTGGGGAAACTTCTGAGAGACGGGGCGGAGCGCATATGGGCTTTTCCGAGCACATAACTACAATCTTGAACTGAACTGACTGTGTATTGCAATGTGTGTGTGCAGGGTTCTTTAAGAGCCAGTCAGATACAGGGGGCTGCTTGCAGTGTAGCTGTGACCCGGATGGTCAGCTGCCGGGCACCACATGCAACTCACAGACAGGCCTGTGCTCCTGCCGCGTCGGTGAGGGAGTAGGCGGTGACAGGTGCGACCAGTGCACTGAGGGATTCTTCAACTTCAAAGAGGGAAGGTGAGCTGCTTGTTCTTGTAGGCCAGCAAGCGTGACTGCAATGTCTGAGGCAATGTGCATGATGGGTAGCAGTGATGCTCAAGGTAGTGAAGTTGACCTGTATCTTTCCAGGTGCAAGCCCTGTAACTGTTTGATAATGGGCAACGCTGGCACAAACTGCAGTGAAACTGTAAAGTGAAGTTGACCTGGATCTTGCCAGGTGCAAACCCTGTAACTGTTTGATAGCACGTAACACTGGCACAGACTGTAAAGTGAAGCTGACCTGTATTTTGCCATGTGTGAACAGACTACAGTGTGACTGTAAAGTGAACTTGACCTGTATCTTACCAGTGTGAACCACATAACTGTCTTGCAGTTGGCAACACTGGCACTGCAGTGTCACTGTAAAGAGAGGTTGACCTGTATCTTGCCAGATGTGAACCATATAACAGTCTTGCAGTTGGCAACAATGGCACAAACTGCAGTGTGACTGTAAAATGAAGTTGACATGTAAGTTGGCAGATATGTGAACCCTGTAACTGCCTGTAAAGTGAAGCTGACCTGTACTTTGCCGGTTTAGAACCCTGCAACTGTCTGTAAAGTGAAGCTGACCTGTATGTTGGTAGATGTGAACCCTGTAACTGTAAAGTGAAGCTAACCTGTATGTTGGCAGGCTTGAACCTTGTAACTGTAAAGTGAAGCTGACCTGTATGCTGGCAGGTGTGAACCCTGCAACTGTAAAATGAAGCTGACCTGTGTGTTGGCAGGTGTGAACCCTGTAACTGTAAAGTGAAGCTGACCTGTATGTTGGCAGGTGTAAACCCTGCAACTGTCTGTAAAATGAAGCTGACCTGTATGTTGGCAGGTGTGAACCCTGTAACTGTAAAGTGAAGCTGACCTGTATGTTGGCAGGTGTGAACCCTGCAACTGTCTGCCAGCGGGCAGCACCGGCACCAACTGCAGTGCAACGGGCCAGTGTGACTGTAAAGACCTGGTCACAAACCTGCAGTGTGACAGGTGTGTTCCTGGTGCCAGCAACCTCAACGCGCTCAACCCCCTGGGGTGCAGCCTGAGTGAGTGGATTTTTTACCTTTTCTGTCTGGTCCCGTGTCCTGAGGTGACTGTCCGGTTGACAGGACAGATCCAGTTCCTGACTGTCTGGTCCCATGTCCTGAGGTGACTGTCCGGTTGACAGGACAGATCCAGTTCCTGACTGACTGACTGGTCCCGTGTCCTGAGGTGACTGTCCAGTTGACAGGACAGATCCAGTTCCTGACTGTCTGGTCCCATGTCCTGAGGTGACTGTCTGGTTGACAGGACAGATCCAGTTCCTGACTGACTGACTGGTCCCATGTCCTGAGGTGACTGTCCGGTTGAAAGGACAGATCCAGTTCCTGACTGACTGGTCCCATGTCCTGAGGTGACTGTCCGGTTGAAAGGACAGATCCAGTTCCTGACTGACTTGCTGTTCCCATGTCCAGAGGTGACTGTCTGGTTGACAGAACAGATCCAGTTCCTGACTGACTTGCTGTTCCCATGTCCAGAGGTGACTGTCTGGTTGACAGGACAGATCCAGTTCCTGACTGTCTGGTCCCATGTCCTGAGGTGACTGTCCGGTTGACAGGACAGATCCAGTTCCTGACTGACTGACTGGTCCCATGTCCTGAGGTGACTGTCTGGTTGAAAGGACAGATCCAGTTCCTGACTGTCTGGTCCCATGTCCTGAGGTGACTGTTCAGTTGACAGGACAGATCCAGTTCCTGACTGACTGACTGGTCCCGTGTCTTGAGGTGACTGTCCAGTTGACAGGACAGATCCAGTTCCTGTCTGGTCCTGTGTCCTGAGGTGACTGTCCGGTAGACAGGACAGATCCAGTTCCTGACTGTCTGGTCCCGTGTCCTGAGGTGACTGTCCGGTTGACAGGACAGATCCAGTTCCTGACTGACTGTTTGGTCCCTTCGTCTGGTGAGCCATCAGACTGTGCATATTTGTTTATTGTCCAACCTTTCCGTTCCCTCGGTTTGTCCTTCCATCATTCTGTATGTGTATGGACCTTGATTACGACCATGCTAATACAGCGTTAACATCCAGTGTATGTGTGTGGACTTGATTACGATGGTGTTAATACAGCCTGAAGTGACCCTGTATGGTTAACATCCAGTGTATGTGTGTGGACCTGATTACGATGGTGTTAATACAGCCTGAAGTGACCCTGTATGGTTGTTAACATCCAGTGTATGTGTGTGGACCTGATTATGACTGTGTTAATACAGCCTGAAGTGACCCTGTACGGTTGTTAACATCCAGTGTATGTGTGTTGACTTGATTACGATGTTAATACAGCCTGAAGTGACCCTGTATGGTTGTTAACATCCAGCGTATGTGTGTGGACTTGATTACGATGGTGTTAATACAGCCTGAAGTGACCCTGTATGGTTGTTAACATCCAGCGTATGTGTGTGGACTTGATTACGATGGTGTTAATACAGCCTGAAGTGACCCTGTATGGTTGTTAACATCCAGGTATGTGTGTGGACTTGATTACGATGGTGTTAATACAGCCTGAAGTGACCCTGTATGGTTGTTAACATCCAGTGTATGTGTGTGGACCTGATTACGATGGTGTTAATACAGCCTGAAGTGACCCTGTATGGTTGTTAACATCCAGCGTATGTGTGTGGACTTGATTACGATGGTGTTAATACAGCCTGAAGTGACCCTGTATGGTTGTTAACATCCAGTTTTACTGTCTGCCAGCATGCTGTCTGCTGGCCTGGCTGTCTGTGGCCATTTGTCATTATGCTTGCCCATCTGTCTGTCCATTCTTCTGTCTGTCCAGCCTTCTGTCTGCCAGCTGCTGTCTGCTGGCCTGGCTGTCTGTGTGGCTGACTGGACAGTCAAATCCAATTACTAATCTGTGTCCATGTCCATTTGCCATTACGTCTGTCCATCTGTCTTTTCATATCTGTTGGTCTACCTTATTTTTTTTGTATAGGTTTGTTTGGTTTTGAACAGTATTTCGATGTCATGTCTGTTGCAATCAACAAAGCCCCCCCCCCCCCCCTTGTTGTTTCCTTCACCTGCTTCCTTTCTTCTTGCCACTCCTTCCTCCCTCCCTCTCTTTCTCTTTCAATCCGTCATTTCCTTATCCTGCTTTGTGTTCCAGAACCATCCCAGCAGCCAGCTCCTGTCTACAGGCCCCTGTCACCGACATCCATGGACATTTCGTGGTCACCCCCAGACTATCCCAACGGCGTCATAATGCTGTACCGCTTGTTCAGAAATGACACGCTGGTGTTTGAAGATAACGGTGAGCCAGCACTGGAAGATTTTTGAAGGTTTTCTTTTTCTTTCTAAGGTAACGTAAGAAATATGTGGTATTGGTGAAATCCGTTTTATTTTTCTTTGATGTGCAGAGGTACGTTGGATGTAGGTATGGGATGATGATGACTAGATTTGTAGAGCACTCGGCATCCTTGTAGAAGCCATGCTCATGCTGCACTGATGTTGTTAAAGAGTCGCAGCAAAAAGATGTGTCTCCATAAGAATGATAGTGGTAATATCATCCATGGTTGTATGGTGTACACAGAACTTGCATGGAGACAGCAGCAGTTCCACGTGGCACCAGCCATGTAACAACCAAACAAGACTGTAAGGGCTTCAGTGGATATTCAGACAGCACTGTAAGGACTTCAGTGATATTCAGACAGCACTGTAAGGACTTCAGTGATATTCAGAACTGTGCTGCTGCAGTCACTCATTCAGAGTTGCATATGATTAAAGTACAGTGGGTCTGCTGAGAAGCAGAGAATAGCACTACAGCTGCCATTCTGAAGCGCTTAGGGCTCATCTCGAAATGAGGGGCTCAACCAGTGTTCATAAAATAAAATAAAGATAAAATAATTCTCAGTAAACTACTTTGGACCACTGTTGCAAAAACAAACTGAATATGAAGAACAGATGAACTGGCAAGCTGTAACAGTGCACTTAGCCAGACAGCCTTTTTGTTTTTGTTTTTTTGCATTGTGGGGTATTTACAGGTTGGTTCTGTTCATGGTTGGCACCTCATGGGCACAGTGCTCCTGCTGCCACGTGTCTTGTGGAAAGTAAATGGTGGATGTTGCAGTGTGGTCTGTCCATCTTTGACATGCTGCACTGTGTGTCTGCAGATCGACATTACGTAGACACAGACTGATGTTGTACACATTGTATTCCTTCCAGGTAAAAGTCGTAGTGTTTGCAGCATGGTTTCTCCATGTTTAACATGCTGCATTGTGTCTCCAGCTCAACATTACGTAGACACAGACCTGATGCTGTACACACTGTGTCCTTCCAGGTAAAAGTCATAGTGTTTGCGGCATGGTTTGTCCATGTTTGACATGCTGCATTGTGTGTCTACAGGTCAACATTACGTAGACACAGACCTGATGCCGTACACGCTGTGTTCCTTCCAGGTGAAAGTCAATGTTTGCAGTGTGACTTCTCCATGTTTAACATGCTGCACTGTGTGCCTCCAGATCGACATTACGTAGACCCAGACCTGATGCCATACACGCTGTGTTCCTTCCAGGTGAAAGTCAATGTTTGCAGTGTGACTTCTCCATGTTTAACATGCTGCACTGTGTGTCTCCAGCTCGACATTACGTAGACACAGACCTGATGCCGTACACGCTGTATTCGTACCGTGTGGAAGCTGTCAATGATGCTGGCAGCGTCTTCAGCCCCTACATCATCTTCAGAACCAACCCTGGCACACCGTCTGCTGATATGAGCCTACAGGTAGGATTTTGCCGGATGCCGGACTGTTGTGGCCATGAAGTCAGTCCCAAGGTCTCCTACGTTCCAGTGAGGCACTAACGGCATGCCATCCACTGATGTAAACCTTCAGGTCGGATTGCTAGGTACTGGGTTGTGGCAGTATGTTCAGGCTGATGGTCTGAGATGTTTACAGCCAGTAAGAAAATAATAATAATAAAAGTATTTTTTAAAGCGCTGTATGTCCATTGCTGACAGCCTTATTAATCTGCATTTTATTTATTTGGCATTGACTTTGGGGATAAGTATTCAGTTGATCACATGTTGCTATGCTTTAGCTTGTGAGAAAAACATGGCGCCCATTCTTCTGGTTTTGTGTCTGTGTGTGGAATATGAATTGTGACATTCTGACTGGCTGAGATGCTAGGGTGGTTGGCAGCTCAAAACCCACTGTTGACGCACTGAGAACGAGTTTGATATTTCTACAGCTGTAGGTGTGTATGGGAACTGTGTCACTGAGAACAACTTTGATACTCTACAGCCATAGGTCCTTTGGGGAACCGTGGGCATCTTCACACTACAGCTGGGAACTCTCACCATTTTACTCGGGTGAGATTTTGCTTCTGCAATATGTTTCCCGCGTGCATGATCTATGCGGACGTGTTGCAGGTGAACGAGATACAGATGGCCAGCGCGTTCCTGTCCTGGACTCCACCTTCCATCATGAACGGGCCCCTGCTGAAGTACCAGCTGGTGTCGCACAGCTTTGAGAACGACTCCCTCAAGGTGGTGGAGTGGGAGGGGAACCAGACGCAGGCAGTCCTCACCTCGCTGGCTCCCTATCAGAGGTACTGTCTTGTGTCTGTCTCACTGACTCCCTGTCAGAGGTACTGTCTTGTGCCTGTCTCACTGACTCCCTGTCAGTGGTACTGTCTTGTGCCTGTCTCACTGACTCCCTATCAGAGGTACCGTGTCTTGTGCCTGTCTCACTGACTCCCTGTCAGAGGTACTGTGTCTTGTGCTTGCCTCACTGACTCCCCATCAGAGGTACTGTCTTGTGCCTGCCTCACTGACTCCCTATCGGAGGTACGGTCTTGTGCCTGCCTCACTGACTCCCTGTCAGAGGTACCGTGTCTTGTGCCTGTCTCACGGACTCCCTGTCAGAGGTACTGTCTTGTGCCTGTCTCACGGACTCCCTATCAGAGGTACTGTCTTGTGCCTGTCTCACTGACTCCCTATCAGAGGTACTGTCTTGTGCCTGTCTCACTGACTCCCTATCAGAGGTACCGTGTCTTGTGCTCTGCCTCTACTGACTCCCTGTCAGAGGTACGTGTCTTGTGCCTGTCTCACTGACTCCCTGTCAGAGGTACTGTCTTGTGCCTGTCTCACTGACTCCCTGTCAGAGGTACTGTCTTGTGCCTGTCTCACTGACTCCCTGTCAGAGGTACTGTCTTGTGCCTGTCTCACTGACTCCCTGTCAGAGGTACCGTGTCTTGTGCCTGTCTCACTGACTCCCTGTCAGAGGTACTGTCTTGTGCCTGCCTCACTGACTCCCTATCAGAGGTACCATATTGTGACTATAATTTATAACTGTTATTTTTGAAGTTTTAATGTATACATGTTTTGTTGATTTCATAAATCGTGGTGTGCTCACCCTTGTCAGTGAGATATGTCATTATAGAATGACTGCTGTTCTCTGTGCCATCCGCTGACCTGTTCTTTTGAGGACAAACCTTGTCGCAGCGAAGGGGATAAGGGGATATGTTGATCTTCAGTCAGCTTCCTGCAAAAAATGACTAGCTAAGTTTTTCGCATAATGTTTAACAGGCATTTTCCCATAATGGTATCATCTAGAGCTCATGCGTTCACAGAAAATGTATAAATAAATTAGGTCATCAAAAGAACAAACATCTCTAATCCCCCTCCACCCTCCACCTCCCCCACCCTTCAAAAATGAGTAATAAGGATTTTAATCAGTACGATGTGTCTCCGGACAGATACAACCTGACGGTGAGGGCGTGCACCATTGGAGGGTGTGCGGACAGCGAAGGGGTCATCTTCATCACCAAGTCGGCGCCCCCCACCAGCATGCCCGCTCCCGTCATCACGGCCATCAGCAGCACCCAGCTTCTGGTGGAGTGGCAGCCGCCCCTCAGCCCCAATGGTGAGTTCAGAGTTCAGAGTTCAGTGGATGTCATTTATAGAGCGCTCTGAACACCCGAGAGAAAGCCATACGCCTGGTGCAGGCAGGGGCTGTCTCTTTGCCCAGTGATAAACTAATGATGCAGGGTTCGCGTCAACCAGTAATTTCTGATATTTTACAGGTTAAGATCAGTATATGCTGGTAAAAATAGCAGCAATCTGTTAGACTGTTCTTTCGCTTGACCCATTCTTAAAGGCAGCGTAGTGAGAGAGGGTGTGAGTAGTAGTATGGACTCCTGTGTATCTGACTGGTTACAGTGATCTGCTGACCGGTTTCCATGAACCGTTTTCGCCACCTTATAGAAGTCACATCGGTTTGAAAAAGTCTAGTGCTATCATTGATGAAGGCGCGCACACACACACACACACACACACACATAAAGGTAAAAAGGAAAAAATACATTTTGGAACAGGCCAGGGACACCTGACAGCACCACGAAGGTGGTTGTCAGAGCTGCCCTACGTTTCAACAGAAAGGCTGGAAAAAACCTGAAAATACAAAACAGAGAGATGGATGATGGTGCAATCACTGACTGGAAAATGGACGAGTCTTGACTTGTCTGTGAAGAGCTGGGGAAGACTTGGATTCTTTCTGTGTCTGAGAGGGGTATTCCACAGTACGAGTTTGAAAGTGCCCTGAAGCTGAACTGCTTTTTCATATGCTTTATGGTTTTCATGCAAAAGATGGAAGAAGATGGCAGGGGAGCTCATCATAACAGAGATATTGTTCAGGTAGCCGGCCTTAATGCAGCAGATCTCGAGTTCATCTGAAGGAGGATCATCTTGATGGAGTTCATCTGTGTTGATTGCAACCCCCGTGTGTGCATGTGTTAGACTCTTCTGATCCCTACACTTGTGGGTGAGGGTCATACTCATTTTATTTCTTCATAGCAAACAGCAGGGGGAACAGGTTCTGTTCAGATAGATAATCATAATAAAAGTATTTCTGTTGCGCTTAATCTAGTCTAGAGAGACTATTGTAAGTCCATAAAAGTATTTCTGTTGCGCTTAATCTAGTCTAGAGAGACTATTGTAAGTCCATAAAAGTATTTCTGTTGCGCTTAATCTAGTCTAGAGAGACTATTGTAAGTCCATACACACACCCCCGCAGACACGGGTACTCACATGCATGAGTATGTGATTTATACACTCTACACAATTTGCAACCAACTTAAAAAGACAATAACTGGATTTGCAGCGCAGAGCAGGAAGCATGGCAGGTCTGATGCTTTGAGGGGAAAAAAGTCGGACAAGTCACTGATGTAAAATAAAAGTGTGGGTTTAAAACAAATCAGAAAAAAGGTAGCTCAGTGGTTAGTTACACTGCGTTGTATTGGATAGGTGAGAGATCCCTGTCAAGTCCATCTGAATGAGGGTGGAAGGGGGGTCCATCGAGAGGTGAAGGAGGGGGGGGAAATGAGGGGGGGAAGGGGGGTCCATCTGAATGAGGGGGGAAGGGGGGTCCATCTGAATGAGGGGGGAAGGGGGGTCCATCTGAATGAGGGGGAGGGGGTCCATCTGAATGAGGGGGGAAGGGGGGTCCATCTGAATGAGGGGGGGTCCATCTGAATGAGGGGGGGAAGGGGGGTCCATCTGAATGAGGGGGGGTCCATCTGAATGAGGGGGGGAAGGGGGGTCCATCTGAATGAGGGGGGGTCCATCTGAATGAGGGGGGGAAGGGGGGTCCATCTGAATGAGGGGGGTCCATCTGAATGAGGGGGGGAAGGGGGGTCCATCTGAATGAGGGGGGGAAGGGGGGGTCCATCTGAATGAGGGGGGAAGGGGGGTCCATCTGAATGAGGGGGGGAAGGGGGGTCCATCTGAATGAGGGGGGAAGGGGGGTCCATCTGAATGAGTTCATTGAATGAATCCTTTATGATAGGGAATCCATCTTAATTGGAGGAAGTAGGTTCTGCCGTGTGATCCTTGTGTCTCACTTTGCCAGGTATCATATCCTCATACGAGCTGTGGATGCGTGGGCTGCCAGGCCCCGATGGACAACGAAATCCTGTTGAGCAGCGCATCTTCTACCCCAGTGGTCAGTACGACCCGCTGAACCCTGACCAAGCCATCATGGCCGCCCCGGCCACCAGCTACAACGTCACGCAGCTCCAGCCGTTCACGGTGTACGAGTTTCAGGTCTTGGCCCAGAATGAGGTGGGTCGCGCTTCCAGCCCATGGACTGCAGGTCGTACGCAGGAAACATGTAAGTTGTGGCTAGTTTTCTTTAGGTGTCTGTGTTTGACACAGTGGATGTGCGTGAGTGTGTGCATGTGTGTGTGTGTGTGTGCGTGTGTTGTGTATGCATGCATGGGTGCATGTGTGTGTGTGCATGGGTGCAGGCATGCTTTACATGGGTGCTTGTATGTGTGTGTGTGCATGTGCGTGTGTGTGTGCATGTGTGTATCCTTGTGTAGAGTTGTGTGTGTGTGCGTGTGTGTGTGTGTGTGTGTGTGTGTGTGTGTGTGTGTGTGTGCAACAGACTATATTATATGTGTACACAGGTCATTTCAAACTTTCAGACCGCTGATTTCGCTCCTATCCAGTGTTTGTTTCTGTGACTGGTTGGATTAGTGGTGGCAGACCGCTACATAGCACACCCTGCCTGGGTCATGATTTCCTGTTCCTGCTGTGTCTGGCAGTGCCAGCCTTCATGCCGGCACCAACCGTGGTGGGCATCAGCAGCACAGAGCTGAACGTGACGTGGTCGCTGCCCACCGCCAGCCAGGCCCGTGGCAACATCACCGTGTACAGGCTGTATCAGAACATGGCCAGAAACCTCTCTGCTGACCCCTTTGCCTCCCCAGCCTACTGGCAGGTGAGAATTCTGAACATGTATGGGGTGTCCTTGAGTGTTCAAAGCCCTTTTCTGTGCCTTGGAAATCAGTCAGAACGGGGCATGGTCCTTGAAAGTCCTTAAGTGTTGAACGCCATTTTTAAGGCTTTGAAAATCAGTCAGAACTAGGCACAGTAGTTGAAAGTCCTTAAGTGTTGAACGCCATTTTTAAGGCTTTGAAAATCAGTCAGAACTGGGCACAGTCCTTGAAAGTCCTTAAGTGTTGAATGCCCTTTTTAAGGCTTTGAAAATCAGTCAGAACTAGGCACAGTACTTGAAAGTCCTTAAGTCTTGAATGCCCTTTTTAAGGCTTTGAAAATCAGTCAGAACTAGGCACAGTCCTTGAAAGTCCTTAAGTGTTGAATGCCCTTTTTAAGGCTTTGAAAATCAGTCAGAACTAGGCACAGTACTTGAAAGTCCTTAAGTGTTGAATGCCCTTTTTAAGGCTTTGAAAATCAGTCAGAACTAGGCACAGTACTTGAAAGTCCTTAAGTGTTGAATGCCCTTTTTAAGGCTTTGAAAATCAGTCAGAACTGGGCACAGTCCTTGAAAGTCCTTAAGTCTTGAATGCCCTTTTTAAGGCTTTGAAAATCAGTCAGAACTAGGCACAGTCCTTGAAAGTCCTTAAGTGTTGAATGCCCTTTTTAAGGCTTTGAAAATCAGTCAGAACTAGGCACAGTCCTTGAAAGTCCTTAAGTGTTGAATGCCCTTTTTTAAGGCTTTGAAAATCAGTCAGAACTGGGCACAGTAGTTGAAAGTCCTTAAGTGTTGAATGCCCTTTTTAAGGCTTTGAAAATCAGTCAGAACTGGGCACAGTACTTGAAAGTCCTTAAGTGTTGAATGCCCTTTTTAAGGCTTTGAAAATCAGTCCGAACTAGGCACAGTACTTGAAAGTCCTTAAGTGTTGAACGCCTTTTTAAGGCTTTGAAAATCAGTCAGAACTAGGCACAGTCCTTGAAAGTCCTTAAGTGTTGAATGCCCTTTTTAAGGCTTTGAAAATCAGTCAGAACTAGGCACAGGTACTTGAAAGTCCTTAAGTGTTGAATGCCCTTTTTAAGGCTTTGAAAATCAGTCAGAACTAGGCACAGTCCTTGAAAGTCCTTAAGTGTTGAATGCCCTTTTTAAGGCTTTGAAAATCAGTCAGAACTAGGCACAGTCCTTGAAAGTCCTTAAGTGTTGAACGCCATTTTTAAGGCTTTGAAAATCAGTCAGAACTAGGCACAGTCCTTGAAAGTCCTTGAGTGTTGAATGCCCTTTTAAGGCTTGAAAATCAGTAAAGAACTGGGCACAGTCCTTGAAAGTCCTTGAGTGTTGAAAGCCCTTTTTAAGGCTGTGCAAATCAGTCAGAACTAGGCACCATTCTTGAAAGTCTTTGAGTGTTGAATGTCCTTTTTCTATGCCTTGAAAATCAGTAAAACTAAGCACAATTGAAAGTCCTTAAGTGTTGAATGCCCTTTTTAAGGCTTTGAAAATCAGTCAGAACTAGGCACAGTCCTTGAAAGTCCTTAAGTCTTGAATGCCCTTTTTAAGGCTTTGAAAATCAGTCAGAACTGGGCACAGTCCTTGAAAGTCCTTAAGTGTTGAATGCCATTTTTAAGGCTTTGAAAATCAGTCAGAACTAGGCACAGTCCTTGAAAGTCCTTAAGTCTTGAATGCCCTTTTTAAGGCTTTGAAAATCAGTCAGAACTAGGCACAGTACTTGAAAGTCCTTAAGTGTTGAATGCCCTTTTTAAGGCTTTGAAAATCAGTCAGAACTAGGCACAGTCCTTGAAAGTCCTTAAGTGTTGAATGCCCTTTTTAAGGCTTTGAAAATCAGTCAGAACTAGGCACAGTCCTTGAAAGTCCTTAAGTGTTGAATGCCCTTTTTTAAGGCTTTGAAAATCAGTCCGAACTAGGCACAGTACTTGAAAGTCCTTAAGTGTTGAACGCCATTTTTAAGGCTTTGAAAATCAGTCAGAACTAGGCACAGTCCTTGAAAGTCCTTAAGTGTTGAACGCCATTTTTAAGGCTTTGAAAATCAGTCAGAACTAGGCACAGTCCTTGAAAGTCCTTAAGTGTTGAATGCCCTTTTTTAAGGCTTTGAAAATCAGTCAAAACTGGGCACAGTACTTGAAAGTCCTTGAGTGTTGAATGCCATTTTTAAGGCATTGAAAATCAGTCAGAACTAGGCACAGTCCTTGAAAGTCCTTGAGTGTTGAAAGCCCTTTTTAAGGCTGTGCAAATCAGTCAGAACTAGGCACCATTCTTGAAAGTCTTTGAGTGTTGAATGTCCTTTTTCTATGCCTTGAAAATCAGTAAAACTAAGCACAATACTTGAAAATCCTTGTAGATTGAGAGTGTGGTACTCTAATACACAGTAATAGAGTGGCAAGACAGTTATGCGAAACGTTCCCTTTTTCCATGTCAGTGAAGCCGTGATGAGTAAAGACCAGCCTTCTTTGAAGACCACTTTTGCTTGATTGTTAGGGTGGTCTTAAACAGGGTATTTTGGTATCCGTTCCACCCCAGTGTTACCGCAATAGCACGTAAAAGACCCCAATCATTCTGCCAAAAGTGCACGTGGCAGGTTACTGCTAAAAATGCATGCACCTTACATATGTGGCTTTGCATGAAGTGACACGATGTATGGTTGTATGGTGTACACAGAACTTGCACCAAGATGGCAGCAGTTTCATGTGGCACTAGTCATGTCAGTGCTGTAAGTACACCACTTCTGTGGATAGTCAAAAACGTGCTATAAAAAGCTGGTCGCTCATGCAGAATCACATGTGAGTGCAGTGTGTCTGTTCGAGAGCGGAGAATAGCACATTATAAAAGCCATCAACAACGAGAACTACAGGGCAAGAGACTGTGGCGCTGGCCTGTTCTGCTCTTCTCACTCCAGCTCAGCAGTTACACTATAGTGCCACCTTTTTTCACAGCTGATCATTGAGACAGACGGCTCTGAGCATTCCCACGTGGTGACAGGCCTGATTCCCTACGCCATGTACGACTTCCTGGTGGGGGCTTGCAACAGCATCGGTTGCGTCAACAGCACTGCCTCCTCTGGACGTACTCTGCCAGCCGGTAGGTTGCTGTTGGGAGATGGTGGTGTGCAGCTCTCTCTGCATGCACATATGCACGCATGCACATGCACACACACACACACACACACTCACTGACACACATTGACACATTCTTTCACTCTCTCTTTCTCTGTCTCTCACACACACACACACAACATCACAATCCACACACACACACACACACACACACACACACACACACACACACACACACACACACACACACACACACACACACAAATCTCTTTCATACACACACAGTGTCTCTCTCTCCACACAAATCTCAACTACTCTCTCTCTCTCTCCTCTCTCCTCTCTCTCTCTCTCTCTCTCTCTCTCTCTCTCCTCTCTCTCTCTCTCTCTAAATAATGCCTGCAATTTGATAGCTATTCATCAGTAGCTTAGCAAGGACTAGTTGTTAGACAGGTTTTTGACTGAACCTAAACTACAGTCCTTGTAAAATAAAGTTTTCGAGTTCGAGTTCCCTCCCTCCCTCCCTCCCCCTCTCTCTCTCTCTCTTACACACACACACACACACACACATGTGCGTGCGCACACACACACACACACACACACACTCTCTCTCTTTCTTCCCCCAAGGACCCAAATGACCAAAATGATATTTCTTCCCCCAAAAGCACCGGAAGGCATGAAGAAGCCGTTGGTGGACAGCTACAACTCCACAGTGATGGAAGTGAAGTGGCAGCCCCCCACCTCCCCCAACGGCCCCACTCCCAGCTACAAAGTGCAGAAAACCAACATTGCTCTCAGCTACCCTGCCTCCGTCGTCTACGGCACACGCTTCCCTGGAGGGGGCTACTACGCCTTTCCTTCGGACACTGTGCCCCAGAATGTGGACTTCACTGGTGAGTGGGGTACCCCTGGCATGTATTCTTGGAGAAGGTTGCTGTCATTGTCTGTCAGACTGTGGACTTCACTGTTGAGTGAGGTAGCTATGGCATGTGTTTCTTGGGTGGTTTGCTGTCACTGTCTGTCAGACTGTGGACTTCACTGGTTGAGTGAGGTAGCTATGGCATGTGTTTCTTGGGTGGTTTGCTGTCATTGTCAGCCTGTGGACTTCACTGGTGAGTGAGGTAGCCATGGCATGTGTTTCTTGGGTGGTTTGCTGTCATTGTCTGTCAGACTGTGGACTTCACTGTTGAGTGAGGTAGCTATGGCATGTGTTTCTTGGGTGGTTTGCTGTCATTGTCAGCCTGTGGACTTCACTGGTGAGTGAGGTAGCCATGGCATGTGTTTCTTGGGTGGTTTGCTGTCATTGTCTGTCAGACTGTGGACTTCACTGTTGAGTGAGGTAGCTATGGCATGTGTTTCTTGGGTGGTTTGCTGTCATTGTCAGCCTGTGGACTTCACTGGTGAGTGAGGTAGCCATGGCATGTGTTTCTTGGGTGGTTTGCTGTCATTGTCAGCCTGTGGACTTCACTGGTGAGTGAGGTAGCTATGGCATGTGTTTCTTGGGTGGTTTGCTGTCATTGTCAGCCTGTGGACTTCACTGTTGAGTGAGGTAGCCATGGCATGTGTTTCTTGGGTGGTTTGCTGTCATTGTCGGTCAGAATGTGGACTTCACTGGTGAGTGAGGTACCCCTGGCATGTGTTTCTTGGTGGAGGTTGCTGTCACTTTCTGTCGGACTGTGGACTTCACTGGTGAGTGCGGTATCCATGGAATGTATTTTGGGTGGAGGTTGCTGTCACTGTCTGTCAGAATGTTTAGTTCATAGGTAAATGAGATGTCTGTGGCATGCCTTTCTGTCAGGCTGCATACCATGTTGATCTAAAAAAAAAAAAAAGAGAGAGAAAAAAAAGAAAAAACCTGAGGTGCTGCACGAGTCTGCAATAGCATTTTTTCTCCTTCAGAATTGTAGACAGCAGGAACTCCGTGCAGGCTTTCAAAAAATGCTGGTGCTGACTCGTGCAGCATCAGGTTTTTATTTTTTATTTTTTAGATCAACATATTATGCAGCCTGACAGAAAGGCATGCCACAGACATCTCATTTACCTATGAACTAAACAAATACAGCATGCTATGTTCCAAATGGATTAACCACATCTGCCAGCCAATGAGTACCCACTGTTTGGACACACTGCCACTAGTGGTGAAAACAACCCTCATGCTGTCCCAAACAGAAACCAAGTATCTGATAGAGCTTTGTGGTGGCCACAACATCTTGTGGAATACTCAGTCAAAAAACACATGAACCAGCTATAGTAAAACTTAAAAGGTGGCAAACATCTTGTGGAATATTCAGTCAAGAAACCCATGAAGCAGCCATATTAAAAGTTTATGGTGGCCATGACATCTTGTGGAATACTCAGTCAAAAAACCCATGAACCAGCTATAGTAAAACTTCAAGGTGGCAAACATCTTGTGGAATATTCAGTCAAGAAACCCATGAACCAGCTATATTAAAACTGTAAGGTGGCCATGAGATCCTGTGGAATATTCAGTCAAGGAATACATGAACCAGCTTCACTGAAATGTGTGGGCAGGCATTCGGTTCAGCTTCCGTCTTCAGCAGCAGTCTGGACTCTTGATGTTTGCTGCTTCAGAAAATCAGCAGGAGTACATCGCTGTCATCTTTAGAGCAGGGCGGCCACGATTTATGTACGACACCAGAGGTAAGAGATAGTGTCATACGTGCATTAGCAAAAAATGTCATAAGTAGACAAAGGTGCTGTACAAATACAACATGAAAACCCATGAAAAAGAAACCAAAAAAATGAGAATATGGGAAGCAAGAAAAAGGAAAGGGGGTGGGGGGGGGGGGGGATTAAATAGAATGTATTTAATGCAGTAGATGAAGTTCAGCCATGATTAAATGATTTAAAAAAATCAAGTCTGCTGGAAAGAAGACATGGTTCAGTGTATTTTATTTTAGTTCTAGCTTCCCATTAAAAACCCTGCAGCTGTTGTAGGAAATAGAAGTTGAACAATGTATGTGGGTTATATTTTCTGTTGACAACAGTGTTTGTGTTGTTTGCCTTAAAAATGCACCATGTGATATTTGTATATTGTGATTTGATGCATGTTTAGCCATGAATTTAATATTTCAGATCAAAATAATAAACTAATCTTTAGTCTTGAGTGGACCTATCGCAGGGAGCTGTTCAGCGGATGTGAACAGATCTTTTGCCTGAATGTTTGAGCGTTAGCTGTCTGCTAAACGTGGATGGACACGACTGTTGTGGTCATGCAGGGTACTGAAACACCTACATGATAAACTGATATGATCAGCAGTGCAGAAAGGCCTGTCAATGAGTCACAGAATCCGTAACAGGTTACCCATACCTCGTACAAGTGACTGAATCAGGCAGGCGTAACAATAGTGAATGTTGCCCTAGGCTCTGACACAAAGTTACTGGTGTACGGGGGATGAATCAGGCATGTGTAACAACTGGTAAATGTAGACACTGATGACACAGGGTTACTGACACACTGATGAATCAGGCATGCGTAACGACTGGTGAATGTAGACACTGATGACACAGGGTTACTGGCACGGGGATGAATCAGGCATGTGTAACGACTGGTGAATGTAGACACTGATGACACAGGGTTACTGACACGGGGATGAATCAGGCATGTGTAACGACTGGTGAATGTAGACACTGATGACACAGGGTTACTTACACGGGGATGAATCAGGCATGTGTAACGACTGGTGAATGTAGACACTGATGACACAGGGTTACTGACACAGGGATGAATCAGGCATGCATAACGACTGGTGAATGTAGACACTGATGACAGGGTTACTGACACAGGGATGAATCAGGCATGCTAACGACTGGTGAATGTAGACACTGATGACACAGGGTTACTGACACAGGGATGAATCAGGCATGCGTAACAACTTGTGAATGTAGACACTGATGACACAGGGTTACTGACACAGGGATGAATCAGGCATGCATAACAACTTGTGAATGTAGACACTGATGACACAGGGTTACTGACACAGGGATGAATCAGGCATGCGTAACAACTTGTGAATGTAGACAATGATACAGCATTACTGGCACACAGGGGGGTGTGCAGTGGAGGTGGAGGTAAACGTCACTCTGCCAGAAAATGTCAACCTGACCTCGTTGGATGACCGCCAGGTACACACCCTGCAGGTGGTACGGCGGGACGGCAACAACGGTTCAATTCTTGTTGACGGCATCTATTCAGGTTTGGTTCGGATCTCCTTGGGCTGCCACTTCTGGCGGAGCCTTTCTTCTTCCTGGCTGCATTGGTTCCTGTGCCTGCTGCATGGTCTCCTGGCTTTCATCCTACTCCTCCGGCTTCTCTTCTGGTCTCTGTTCACTGTCCTCCCACCTGGGTCTTTTTTCTCTCCATGTCTTCCTCGGCTTATTTCCTTAGTTAGGGTGGCTTCTTCCTTCTCCTTCTCTCTGTCTCTCTCTCTGTCTCTCTCTGTCTCTCTCTCTCTCTCCCTCCCTCCTTCTTCCCCTAGGCTCCCTCTAGACACAGGTGATGAAACAGCAAATGGACAGGAAGGGAGTTAGGTAGTTAAGATCCAAAAACTAGCTAACTTCCTTTTCTGTTCCGGTTTTTATTTTATCATGTGTGTCTAACTCCGTCTCCGTTTATCACTGTGGTTCTCTTTATCAGTGGATGGTTTTGTCGTATCTTGACACTGGTTCTCCATCGGCATCCGTCAGTGAGGTGAGCATGTCCTCCTCTGTTCTTCAGTCTTTCTCTCTCTCTCTCTCTCTCTCTCTCTCTCTCTCTCTTGGTGCTGCTAGGTAGATTCCTGGACTGTTTATTTTGTTTGTTGATACTTCTCCACTTGTCTACCCTCCTCTTTCTTAAACTTGATGGTGTGGCTTGCCATTGCTTGTGCTGGGGTGCTTTTGCTACTTGTTTGGCTCTGCCAGTGTGGTCACCCACCTTTTCAAGGTCTGCAGGTCAGCCAGTGTGGTCACCCACCTTTTCAAGGTCTGCAGGTCAGCCAGTGTGGTCACCCACCTTTTCAAGGTCTGCAGGTCAGCCAGTGTGGTCACCCACCTTTTCAAGGTCTGCAGGTCAGCCAGTGTGGTCACCCACCTTTTCAAGGTCTGCAGGTCAGCCAGTGTGGTCACCCACCTTTTCAAGGTCTGCAGGTCAGCCAGTGTGGTCACCCACCTTTTCAAGGTCTGCAGGTCAGCCAGTGTGGTCACCCACTGGCTCTGCTGAGTGCTTTAGCTGACTGCTTAATCCTGCTTTTCTCGGTGCTCTGCCCAGTGTTGACTGCCTGTACCTGCTGTTCTCTTTGTTCTTCTTGACTACCTGTACCTGCTGTTCTCTTTGTTCTTCTTGACTACCTGTACCTGCTGTTCTCTTTGTTCTTCTTGACCACCTGTACCTGCTGTTCTCTTTGTTCTTCTTGACTGCCTGTACCTGCTGTTCTCTTTGTTCTTCTTGACTACCTGTACCTGCTGTTCTCTTTGTTCTTCTTGACTACCTGTACCTGCTGTTCTCTTTGTTCTTCTTGACTACCTGTACCTGCTGTTCTCTGTTCTTCTTGACTACCTGTACCTCTTTATTCTTCTTGATGACCTATACCTGCGGTTCTCTTTGTTTTTGTTGACTACCTGTACCTGCTCTTCTCTTTGTTCTTGCCAAGTGTTGATCACCTGTACCTGCTGTTCTCTTTGTTCTTGTTGACTACCTGTACCTGCTGTTCCCTTTGTTCTTGTTGACTACCTGTACCTGCTGTTCTCTTTGTTCTTGCCAAGTGTTGATCACCTGTACCTGCTGTTCTCTTTGTTCTTGTTGAGTGACCTGTACCTGCTGTTCTCTTTGTTCTTGCCATTGATACCTGTACCTGCTGTTCTCTTTGTTCTTGCCAAGTGTTGATTACCTGTACCTGCTGTTCTCTTTGTTCTTGCCAAGTGTTGATCACCTGTACCTACTGTTCTCTTTGTTCTTGCCAAGTGTTGACTACCTGTACCTGCTGTTCTCTTTGTTCTTGCTGAGTGTTGATTACCTGTACCTGCTGTTCTCTTTGTTCTTGCTGAGTCAATGTTGATTACCTGGACCTACTGTTCTCTTTGTTCTTGCCAAGTGTTGATTACCTGTACCTGCTGTTCTCTTTGTTCTTGCTGAGTCAGTGTTGATTACCTGGACCTACTGTTCTCTTTGTTCTTGCCAAGTGTTGACTACCTGTACCTGCTGTTCTCTTTGTTCTTGCTGAGTATTGATTGCCTATACTGGTTGTTTGCAGTTCTCTTGCTGTTCTCTGCTGACTGCGTCTACTTGTTGTTCTCACTGTTCTTGCTTATTATGTCCTAAATCCTTTGTTCTCAATGATTGTGCTGCTTTTCTGCTGACTATGTATATCTGTTGTTCTCAGCGTTCTTGCTGTTTCTCTGCTGACTGACATATATGTGTTGTTCTCTGTGCTTGTGCTGTTTTGACTACCTATACCTGTTGTTCTCAGCACTCATGCTGATTCTCTGCTGACTACCTATACCTGTTCTTTGCCATGTTCTTGCTGATTCTCTGCAGACTACCTGTACTTGTTGTTTTTAGTGTTCTTACCGAGTCTCTGCTGACTACCTATACCTATTCTTTGCCACGTTCTTACTGACTCTCTTTTGACTGCCTGTACCTGTTCTTTGCCGTGTTCTTGCTGATCCTCTGCTGACTACCTATACCTATTCTTTGCCACGTTCTTACTGACTCTCTTTTGACTGCCTGTACCTGTTCTTTGCCGTGTTCTTGCTGATCTCTGCTGACTACCTATACCTGCTGTTTTTAGTGTTCTTGCTGATTCTTTGCTGAATATCTATAGCTGTTCTTTGCCATGTTCTTGCTGATTTTCTGCTGACTACCTGTACTTGTTCTTTGCTGTGTTCTTGCTGATTCTCTGCTGACTACCTATACCACTGTTTTTAGTGTTCTTACTGACTCTCTGCTGACTACCTGTACTTGTTCTTTGCTGTGTTCTTGCTGATTCTCTGCTGACTACCTGTACCTGTTCTTTGCTGTGTTCTTGCTGATTCTCTGCTGACTACCTATACCTGTTCTTTGCCGTGTTCTTGCTGATTCTCTCCTGACTACCTATACCTGTTCTTTACCATGTTCTTGCTGATTCTCTGCTGACTACCTATACCTGTTCTTTGCCGTGTTCTTGCTGATTCTCTGCCTGACTACCTGTATCTGTTGTTTGCAGTGATTGTGCTGATTGTTGATTACTTCTATTCTCAGCACTCTTGCCGACTTTGTGCTGACTTTACACATCTGCCATTCTCAGCACTCTTGCAGGTTCTGTGTGTTAGATTACCAGTATCCACCCTTCTCAGGTTTCCTGCTGACAGCGTTGTGGATTGTCACTACCTGCTCTTCTCAGCGCCCTTGTTGATTCTGTGTTTACCCTGCGGACTTCCCTTGCTCTGAGTCGGCTGTGTACAGCTGCATGTGCTGGTGGGGGGGGGGGGGGGGGGGGCGGGGTGTGCTTATTTGTCTTACCTGCATCTGTCCTCTCTCTTTGTAGTATGGCGAAGGCTGGCTCTTAAATAGGTCCAAATGGACCTTATGCTGCTAATACTATCCTTGAGTATTAAAAGTTCCCCGCCCTCCCTCTCTCCATCCCCCACTCTTTCTCTTCTAGAAAGGTTATGGGGTCATTTTTATCATGTAATTTCTGTCTGTCAGTAACCAGTCAACTATTTTGCTGTCGCTGAAGTCATTTCCTTTTCAGCTGATGAGTGCTGACAACTGGAGTGGTTTTTCTCTTCTTTCTCTCTGCGCTGATGGAACGCGGTCTCTCAAACTGCTGTGGAATCTTAGTTTGTACGAATTGCAAATTGTAGCATTTTAATGTTCACTGACTTTGCATTACTTTCTCTTGCTGCCATTGAAGAGTTATGAAAACTGTTGACCGTAAGGCCAGGGAAAACGTGGCTTAGTGATCGGGACGCTTTTTTTTGCAGATGCACGCATTTGTGGCTGCCTTTGCTTTGACACAGTACTGGTAACATGTTTGTTTTTTACCATGGAAACCAGGGGTTTGTTTGTGAATTGTTCACCGTTGTGCTTGTTTGTTGAGATGTTTTTTTCCTTGACAGATCAGGCTTTGCAAAGTGAAAGGAGTGGACAAGTTCACCGCTAGTGGCCCTGTGTATTTTTAAAGCGTAAATGATTTGTGCATTGGTTCCAGCGTCAGGTCAGTGCAGGTTTGCTGGCATCTCGACGTTTGATGACGAAGGGCTGACCTACGACAACAATAAGTGGCACACTTTTAAGGCCCAGCGCTTTAATGGCATTTATGCCAATGTTACCGTTGATAACAAATGGAGAGGTGACTACATCTAGTGCTTAGCCTTAGGCCTCCACCTGTTTTGGCGTAGCGTGGCGTGGCGTGTATAGGAGAGCACTGAGGTTGTAGCGTGTTGTATGCCCTGCGTGTTGCCTTGTACATCCAACCCTGTGTGTTGCTGTGTATACCCAGCCCTGTGTGTTGCCGTGTACATCCAACCCTGTGTGTTGCCTTGTACATCCACAGCCTAGTGCTTGGTGTCCGCTTTTTGTGGTTCAAGTGACTGGAGCGTACAGAAGGAGTTAAGTGAAGAAAATGAGCTGTGTTGCTGCTGTGCTAGAAAGAAAAAATCTAAGCAAGGTTGACTGCTAGCGTTCTAAAGCAAGATCCAAACACAAAAGGTTTCTAAAAAAAAAAGAAGCCAGTTTTAATGGGATGATACACAACAGGTGCAAATTTTCAGGGTAAGCCCCTTTTTCAAAGTGACAAAGTGACAGTTAAAGGATAATCAGTGAAATGGTATACATATTTAGTTATAGTTTGTGGAATGCTGGAGCACACTCCACTAGCAGCACACTCCAGGCACTCCAGGCATTCCACAAACCGTAATCATTGTAGTGTAGGTCCTGCAGGCATTCTGCAAACCGTAACCAGTGTAGTGTAGGTCCTGCAGGCATTCCACAAACCGTAACCATTGTCGTGTAGGTCCTGCAGGCATTCCGCAAACCATAACCAGTGTAGTGTAGGTCCTGCAGGCATTCTGCAAACCGTAACCAGTGTAGTGTAGGTCCTGCAGGCATTCCACAAACCATAACCAGTGTAGTGTAGGTCCTGCAGGCATTCTGCAAACCGTAACCAGTGTAGTGTAGGTCCTGCAGACATTCCACAAATGGTAACCAGATAAGAGCACGATTTTCATTGATCATCATTTAACTGTCATTCTGTTGCTTTGAAAAAGGGGCTTACCCTGAACATATGCACACGTTTTGTAGCGTCTGTGTGTTTGGATGCTGCGTGCTAGGCATGGCACGTGTTGAGCACTGCGGTGGTAGTGTGCTGATTACAAGACTGTTGGTTATGTGTGAGCGTGTGTGGCACATTGCTGACGAGCACTGTGGTAGTAGTTGTTGTGCGTGTGTGTCGCACATCCCCAACCAACGGCTGAAGCACCCACGTTCTGTTCATTCCCTTCAACCCTGTTCATGTCTTATAAACATCAAGTGGACAGCAAACAAAAATTAGTGCTTTCTGCTGCTGGTTGTCCTGTAACACCAAGCGCTCATCCAAAACTGTTTGCTATAACAAAAAATCATTTTACTGACTTATAGATACCCGACTAGACTACTTCAGCTGTTGCAGCACACAGTTCTAGGACTACCCTGGCTGTTGTGGCACACAGTTCTAGGTACTGACAGGACTACCCTGGCTGTTGTAGCAAACAGTACTGGGTACTGACAGGACTACCCTGGCTGTTGTGGCACACAGTTCTAGGTACTGACAGGACTACCCTGGCTGTTGTGGCACACAGCTCTAGGTACTGACAGGACTACCGTGGCTGTTGTGGCACACAGTTCTAGGACTACCGTGGCTGTTGTGGCACACAGTTCTAGGACTACCGTGGCTGTTGTGGCACACAGTTCTAGGACTACCTGGCTGTTGTGGCACACAGTTCTAGGACTACCGTGGCTGTTGTGGCACACAGTTCTAGGTACTGACAGGACTACCCTGGCTGTTGTGGCACACAGCTCTAGGTACTGACTAGGACTACCGTGGCTGTTGTGGCACACAGTTCTAGGACTACCGTGGCTGTTGTGGCACACAGTTCTAGGACTACCGTGGCTGTTGTGGCACACAGCTCTAGGACTACCCTGGCTGTTGTGGCACACAGCTCTAGGACTACCCTGGCTGTTGTGGCACACAGTTCTAGGTACTGACAGGACTACCGTGGCTGTTGTGGCACACAGTTCTAGGACTACCCTGGCTGTTGTGGCACACAGCTCTAGGTACTGACAGGACTACCCTGGCTGTTGTAGCAAACAGTACTGGGTACTGACAGGACTACCCTGGCTGTTGTGGCACACAGCTCTAGGTACTGACAGGACTACCGTGGCTGTTGTGGCACACAGTTCTAGGCACTGACTGGACTACCGTGGATGTTGTGGCACACAGTTCTAGGATTACCCTGACTTTTGCAGCACACAGTTCTAGGTACTGACTGGACTACCCTGGCTATTGTAGCACACCGTTCTTGGTACTGACAGGACTACCGTGGCTGTTGTGGCACACAGTACTGGGTACTGACAGGACTACCCTGGCTGTTGTGGCACACAGTTCTAGGCACTGACAGGACTACCATGGCTATTGTAGCACACAGTTTTAGGTACTGACAGGACTACCCTGGCTGTTGTGGCACACAGTTCTAGGTACTGACTGGACTACCCTGGCTATTGTAGCACACCGTTCTTGGTACTGACAGGACTACCATGGCTGTTGTGGCACACAGTTCTAGGACTACTCTGGCTGTTGTGGCACACAGCTCTAGGTACTGACAGACTACCCTGGCTGTTGTGGCACACAGTTCTAGGTACTGACAGGACTACCGTGGCTGTTGTGGCACACAGTTCTAGGCTACTGACAGGACTACCCTGGCTGTTGTGGCACACAGCTCTAGGTACTGACAGGACTACCGTGGCTGTTGTGGCACACAGTTCTAGGTACTGACAGGACTACCGTGGCTGTTGTGGCACACAGTTCTAGGACTACCGTGGCTGTTGTGGCACACAGTTCTAGGCACTGACAGGACTACCGTGGCTGTTGTGGCACACAGTTCTAGGTACTGACTGGACTACCCTGACTGTTGTGGCACACAGTTCTAGGACTACCGTGGTTGTTGTGGCACACAGTTCTAGGCACTGACAGGACTACCCTGGCTGTTGTGGCACAGTCTGGGATCTCTGGCCACTGTTGCTGCAGCCATCGTGGAGCCTGACATTGTTGAGTGACCACAGCCTGAAAACAATGCTTCCTCTTAAAGGATGCCAGGGTGGGGTTTTAGTGGCAGACCCTGACAAAGACAGAGAAGTGTCTGTTTAAAGTGCAGCATCTTTGAAATTGCGCCGCAGTTTTAAAATTGCAGTATGAAGTGAAGTGTGTGCTACAGTGTTTTGTGAATTACAGAGCAGTGTTTACGTAGTGCCCTGTTTTGTGAATTGCAGAGAATTATTTATGTAGTACCCTTTTTTGTGAGTTGCAGTGAAGTGTGTATTATAGTGGGTTTTTTGTGATTTGCAGAGAAGTGTTAAATGTTGTACACAGTTTTGTGAATAGCAGTGAAGAAGTGTGTGTGCTACAGTGTTTTGTGAATTGCAGTGGAGCATGTAGGTGCGAAAGTGTTTTGTGAATTGCAGTAGAGTGTGTATGTGCAAAAGCGCTTTGTGAATTGCAGTTGAATTTATACACATTATATTTTTTGTGAATTTCTGTTAATTGTGTATCTGCTACAGTGTTTTATAAATTGCAGTTAACTGTGCGTGTGCTATATTGTTTTTTGTGAATTGCAATGAAATGTTTGCGTGCTATATTGTTTTGTGAACTGCACTGAAATGTGAGTGCATGTGCCATAATGTTTTGTGAATTGCAATGATGTGTTAATGCGCTATGGCAGTGGTTATTTTACTTGTAGCTCAGTGCGAAAATTGGTATGTTTTAGTTGGGTTGCATGTGTGTGTGTGTGTGTGTGTATGTCCCACTTGCAGTGTGTAGTCAGATGTGCAGAGTCATCCATCACGTGCTTCTGTTGATGCAGGGCAGGTGCTGCAGTTTCACAAACCCTGTCAGCAGAGTTGCCTGAGGATGTTTCAACAGGTTGCCTTGACTTTTGTTTTGTGCTGACTGCAATGACACAAGGTTCAGCCAGTTGCACATCTCTCATGGACTTTTCTAATGTATGGTCTGTACACCCTTCCTCCCCCCTTTCTTCCAGTTTCAGCGCTACTGTGAACCCATTGTCCTGTCGGCTTTATTCCTTCAGTTTCAGCGCTACTGTGAAACCATTGTCCTGTCGACTTTATTCCTTCAGTTTCAGCGCTACTATGAAACCATTGTCCTGTCGGCTTTTGTCACTACAGGTTTCATCTTGACACCTTGGGAAGTTCTGATGGCTGTGTTTGGTGTGGTTGTGGAGTTCTGATGGTTGTGTGTTTGTGGTTGTGGAGTTCTGATGGTTGTGTTTGGTGTGGTTGTGGTTGTGGAGTTCTGACGGTTGTGTTTGGTGTGGTTGTGAAGATCTGATGGTTGTGTTTGGTGTGATTATAGTTGTGGAGTTCTGACGGTTGTGTCTGGTGTGGTTGTGAAGTTCTGATGGTTGTGTTTGGTGTGATTGTAGTTGTGGAGTTCTGACGGTTGTGTTTGGCGTGGTTGTGGAGTTGTGACAGTTGTGTTTATCGTTGCGGGGCTGAAGGCGTGAAGTTTCCTGGCGTGGAGACGTACGACGACGAGGGACTGCGCTACGACTGGCCCAGGGGCTCCTGGCACACCTTTCAGGTCATTCGCAGGGGATGTGCTGCCACAGTAATTGTAGATAGGAAGTGGACAGGTGAAACAGCCTTTTGCATCATGTCCGTGTCACTTTTCGTCACTTTTTTTCTAACAGGTGAAATGGTCTTTTGCGTCATGTCCGTGTCACTTTTCATCACAGTTTTTCTAACAGGTGAAATGGTCTTTTGCGTCATGTCCGTGTCACTTTTTGTCACATTTTTTCTAACAGGTGAAATTGTCTTTTGTGTCATGTTCGTGTCACTTTTCATCAAATTTTTGCTAACGGTTTTATCTTTGTTTGTTTTTGTTGTTTGTGTTTGTTGTTTCCTGTTTTTGTATCTGTATATATATTTTTATTTTTATTTGAGATTTCCTTATGGTTCTGTTGTGTTTGTGAGTGCATCATTTCAAAGTTTTTAACTCCTGAAAAAGATGTAAGATTGTGTGGCCAGCTGCCTCTCTGATCATGTGTGACCAAGACTAATTTTTATGTTTTTCCCCAAAACAGGTCAAAAATGATCTTTGGAACATTATTTGGTCAAAGTCAGCATTGTGTCCAACTTGGTGATACCTGTTCTTGAAGAGTAAAAGTGCAAGTTAGATTCTGAACTCTGCAGATTCAGTTTTTAACCTTGTGGCTGAGGCAGGTGCTGTAATGTGATCCGGGAGGGACAAGGCTGCGTTAACTGTTGTCTGTTGTTACTATGCTTGGATATCTAGGTTTTACGTAGTTTCTCTTTGAAAGTTGGATTACCTTCATGTTGATTCGCAGGGATGTCATTAATGATCAATTAAATGTTTGGATTTGAGGACAGACAACTTGCTTGAAGAGAGCAAAGCAAGTTTTTCCTTTCACTGATACCTTTTTTCTTCTCCACTTCTGTAGAAAAAGTGTTTAGATTTTTTAATTTTTTATCTCAGAATATTGATCAGTTGCCTGATTTTGAATGGACTGAACATAGAAAATAAATTAATATGTAAGGGATTTTAGACTGACTTAGTCTTAAGCAGACTTTCATCACACAGGGCTCTGTTTGAAATGGGTTCCATTTTCATTTCTATGACCTTGACACACTGTAAGGCTAAGGTTGAAATTATTTGTTTTCTTCTTCTTCTTTTTTGAACCTCAGTTGTATGCAGGCCTTGATGCTTCCATTTCTTCTCTCCCTTTGCTTTGTCTTCTTTTTTTTCCACTCCTTTTTTTTTCTATGGTTCATCAGGCCTTCTTCAAAAGTTCTTTCTTTTGCAACTGTATTTAATTGTATTGCGTTACTGTACATGCTTTTTTCTTTTACTGAATGGACAGTTTCCTTGTTCATGCCTTACCCTTCCATGTTCCTAGGTATTCTTTCTGCTAGGTGCAGTTCTGTCTGATTGGTAAAAATGTCTTTTCCAGTTCGTTATTGCTACTGTCTTACCTATAAAGTACTGTTGTTTTTGAGGGATGGACAGTATCGTATCATGCATTAAAACTAAATCTGTAGCTGACTTAATATTGCCCAGAGAGTGCTCACTTAGTTTGTAACGAAATCTCTCTCTCTCTCTCTCTGATAGACGCCCTGAGATAACCGTAATGGTTGACTGGGCGTAAAACACCAAATTACTTACTCTCTCTGATAGTAATTTATATTTTGTGGCTCCTCATTTTTAGTTCCACTTTGAATATCAGTGCAAGGTTTTTACATTTGCCATACATGTATTTTGAAATGGCAAGCTTGGCTATCAGTATGATATGGTTTACTTTCTTTCTTATCTCGGCATCCTCTATTTCTGCCTTTGACACGCCCAAAAGGGCTACCTTTTCATTTATTTCCAAGCACCAGTCATAGTTGATTAAAATATATTGTTTTAATGTTTCTCCAAAAGCTAAGGTTGAATGTTATGAATACATTAATTTGTGAATTTTTTAAACATTTTTATTATTCATTGTGTATTTGTTTGTGTAACTATGGTTTTTTTGTTTTGTTTTTGTTTTGTTGATATGGTCAGTCAATTGAGCATTTGCTGTCATTGGTGTTGTGTGATTTGTGGTCATTGTGCATGATGCCTGTTTCAATTGTCGTGCGAGATATGACGAGATATGACGGAGATATGACGAGATATGATGGAGATATGACGGAAACAACTCTGTTCTGTAGGCACCCTGGATTCAAAGAGCTGGTGCGTTTGTGATGCAGAGAACGTGCTGACACCTTCCTTCATTCACACCTTTCATTTTTATTTGTCTGTGTTCCAGGGAGTTGATGCATTTATACTTGACACATTTTTTGAGCTTGCTTGCCCATTGAGACTTTTGATCTAAATGAAAGACCCCTCCCCCCAATCCCCCTAAAAAATATACTTTATCATTTTTTAAGAAGGGGGGAGGGGGGTGGGGGGGAATGCAGCCAGCAGGCAGATTAAGCTTTTCAGGAGTTACTGAACATTTGTTATTCAACAGCACGGCCGTAGTGCACTGAGTTCAGTCAATTGACAGGCAAATGGGAGCGATTTTGCAAGAAGGGTCCATCTTTTGAGACCTTCGCTTCTGAAATGAAAGATGTTGACTTGCTTATGAGCCACTTTCCCTCTCCCTATGCACACTGTAGTCGTCTCTTTTGTAGTCTCTACTTACTACTGCTTTTCTGTGCTTTGTCCTTTTGATACCTTACAAATGAAGCGTATGGTACTCCATTATATATTTTCTATGCTTTGTCCTTTTGATACCTTACAAATGAAGCGTATGGTACTCCATTATATGTTTTCTATGCTTTGTCCTTTTGATACCTTACAAATGAAGCGTATGGTACTCCATTATATATTTTCTATGCTTTGTCCTTTTGATACCTTACAAATGAAGCGTATGGTACTCCATTATATATTTTCTATGCTTTGTCCTTTTGATACCTTACAAATGAAGCGTATGGTACTCCATTATATATTTTCTATGCTTTGTCCTTTTGATACCTTACAAATGAAGTGTATGGTACTCCATTATATATATATATATGCATATTTTCTTTGCTTTGACCTTTTGATACCTTACAAATATATATAGGCATATGTTTTAAAACTTCTGTGCTTTGTCCTTTTGATACCTTACAAATATATATAGGCATATGTTCTGACCTTTTGATACCTTGCAAATATATACAGGCATATGTTCTATGCTTTTGATACCTTACAAATATATATAGGCATATGTTCTGTCCTTTTGATTCCTTACAAATATATATAGGCATATGTGCTATGCTTTGTCCTTTTGATACCTTACAAATATATATAGGCATATATTCTATGCTTTGTCCTTTTGATACCTTACAAATATATATAGGCATATTTTCTGTGCTTTGTCCTTTTGATACCTTACAAATGAACGTATGGTACTCCATTATATATATGCATATTTTCTATGCTTTGTCCTTTTGATACCTTACAAATGAAGCATATGGTACTCCATTATATCTATGCATATTTTGTATGCTTTGTCATTTTCAATCCTTAAAAATGAAGCTTATGATATTCCATTATATATATATACAGTGTGTGTGTGTGTGCATGTGTGTATGTGTATGTGTGTGTGTGTGTGTGTGCTTTCATGCAGCACATCAGATCTCTGTTGTCAAATGAGAAGCTTATGGTATGCTTAGTGTGTAAATGTGTGCGAGCAGGTGTGATTGTCAGAAATTTCAAGTGGAAAACCTAATTTGAGTCATGAGTAAGTAGTCCTTATGAATTACATTTTGGGATAAAACCACTGATGACAAATTAAGATGTTATTGTAGTTTTTTAATCAGTGAACAGTGTTAATTTTAACAAAAATCGTAAGTAGCTAACTTTTTGAAAACATGTTCTCTTTTGTTTTTGTTTAGTTTTTTGGTTGTGTTAAATGATGCTGAATACAGACAAAGCAAAGATCATAAGAGCACTTTGTAAAAGTACAGTATTTTGCTTTTAGGTCCATTAATTGCTGTGTCATCCCATAACGAATGATATATGTTTGACTGTTTACCATGAAAATGCTATGAATTTCAAACTGGTACAATCAAAGTAAGAAAAGTGCCCAAACAAGGCTAGCCAGGGACAGATGCATTCTGCCGGGGGCAGACACACACTTTGCCAGGGACAGACACACACTCTGCCAGGGACAGACACACATTTTGCCAGGGACAGACACACACTTTGCCAGGGACAGACACACACTGCTGGGGACAGACACACACTTTGCCAGGGACAGACACACACTTTGCTGGGGACAGACACACACTGCTGGGGACAGACACACAGGGACAGACACACACTTTGCTGGGGACAGACACACACTGCTGGGGACAGACACACACTTTGCCAGGGACAGACACACATATTTTGCCAGGGACAAACACACATTTTGCCAGGGACAGACACACACTTTGCCAGGGACAGACACACACTGCTGGGGACAGACACACACTTTGCCAGGGACAGACACATTTTGCCAGGGACAAACACACATTTTGCCAGGGACAGACACACACTTTGCCAGGGACAGACACACACTTTGCTGGGGATGGACATACACTCTGCCAGGGACAGACACACACTTTGCTGGGGATGGACACGCACTCTGCCAGGGACAGACACACACTTTGCCAGGGAAAGACACACACTCTGCCAGGGACAGACACACACTTTGCTGGGGATGGACACACACTCTGCCAGGGACAGACACACACTTTGCCAGGGAAAGACACACACTCTGCCAGGGACAGACACACTTTGCCAGGGAAAGACACTCACTCGGCCAGGGACAGACACACTTTTCCAGGGACAGACACACACTTTGCCAGGGACAGACACACACTTTGCCAGGGGCAGACACACACACTGCCAGGGACAGACACACACTCAAGGTACAGACACACAGTTTGACAGGGACAGACACACACTCTACAGGTCAGAAGGTAGCTTAACACGCTGGGGCCTGCTGCTAGCAGCTCTGCTTTTCTGATTTCTGCCTTCCTGTTCATTCAACTTATTGTTCCCAACCCCAGTCCGCTGCCCACACTGAGTGGTACACGTCAACAATCAATCAGGCTTTTGCTTGCAATTGATGTCATTTGCATAATCATGCATGTCACCAGGTCCTGACCTTCGTGGTTAGCTGGGCATTCGATATCAAGAATCAGTCTCTCTTGAATTGTTTCTTTTCTCTTTGAAACAGGAAATGGTAAAATTCCAGACAGACTTTGCCAGAACAGCAGCATCATTGGTCCCACGGGGCCGTTGTTTGTTGGCGGTGTGCCCCCGGACTACCCCTTCCGTCGTAGCGAACGCCAGGTCAGGATTGCAGCCTCATGAACTTTCTTCTTTTCTTCTCCATTTGCCTTTGTTGAGTTTTTTTGTCTGAGAAAAAGATTTGTCTGCCATGCATTTTAACTCATTCTTGTCCAACATTTTTTTTTTTTTTATTTTTTTTTTAACAGACAGATTGTTTATTCACCAAGTTTAACAACAAAGAAAGTGCCTTGAAAAGTGACAAACATGCAAACATAAGCACACAACAACACTGACATACGTAGCTAACATAGTTAAAGGTGTACCCCCATCCACACCACCAGCAGCAACAACACCTGCGTGCACATCCACACACACACACATACACACACACACACACATAAATAATGTTCCAATATAAGAGGGGGAGGGTCAGTTTTTAACCAGGGTTGAACAGTATGTTTTCTTGGCATGGAAGAGTCTACACAGTGATCAGTGCTAATACTCTGGCAAACAGAGCTGACTTTAAAAAAACTGTTGATGGAGCAAGGTCTTCAGAACTCAGTGTGACAGGGGAGTGGGGATGGCTCAGTGATAGAGCGTTGGACTCGTGATTGAAAGGTCTCGGGTTCAAGCCCCGGCAGGAGTGGTGGGAGAATTTTCTTCTCCAGGGTCAACTTTCTGTTTCAGTGTGCATGATCTATGGGCCAGTGTGCATGATCTATGGTTCAGTGTGCATGATCTGTGGTTCATTGTGCATGATCTATGGTTCAGTGTGCATGATCTATGGGTTCAGTGTGCATGATCTATGGTTCAGTGTGCTTGTTCTATGGTTCAGTGTGCATGATCTATGGGTCAGTGTGCATGATCTGTGGTTCATTGTGCATGATCTATGGGTCAGTGTGCATGATCTATGGTTCAGTGTGCATGATCTATGGGTTTAGTGTGCATTTATCTATGGTTCAGTGTGCATGATCTATGGGTCAGTGTGCATGATCTATGGTTCAGTGTGCATGATCTATGGGTCAGTGTGCATGATCTATGGGTCAGTGTGCATGATCTATGGGTTCAGTGTGCATGATCTATGGTTCAGGTGTGCATGATCTATGGGTCAGTGTGCATGATCTATGGGTCAGTGTGCATGATCTATGGGTCAGTGTGCATGGTCTATGGGTCAGTGTGCATGTCTATGGTCAGTGTGCATGTCTATGGGTCAGTGTGCATGATCTATGGGTCAGTGTGCATGATCTATGGTTCGGTGTGCATGATCTATGGTTCAGTGTGCATGATCTATGGTTCGGTGTGCATGATCTATGGTTCATTGTGCATGATGTATGGTTCAGTGTGCATGATGTATGTTTTGATGTATGTACTAACTGAAGACCACGATTCACCACGGGTTCAGAGCTGCAAGCGTGTGATGTATGTTGCAGCTGGAAGGGGTGTTTCGTCAGAGTTTCCAGGGCTGCATCCACTCAGTGCAGGTGCTGAAGCAGGTGCACCCCTACGAGGTGTGGGAGGAGCTGGACTGGGCCAGCGCGGTCAGCTATGAGCTGGCCTTCCTCAACTGGCAGGGCTGCCCCATCAACCTGGCCCCCGGCATCCACTTCATGGGCAAAGGTCAGGGGGTCTGTCCTGTCTTCTTGTGTGTGTGTGTGTGTGTGTGTGTGTGTGTGTGTGTGTGTGTGTGTGTGAGTGTGTGATGTCTGTGTGTGTGTGAGTGAGTGTGTGTGTCAGTGTGTGTGTGCGTGTGTGTGTGCGTGTGTGTGTGTGTGTGTGTGTGTGTGTGAGTGACTGAGTGTGTGTGTATGTTGTGTGTGTGTGTGTGTGTGAGTGTGTGTGTGTAGTGTGTGTGTGTGCGTGTGAGTGAGTGTGTTCGTGTGTGTGTGAGTGCGTGCGTGTGTGTGTGTGTGTGTGTGTATGTGTGTGTGTGTGAGAGAGGGAGAGTATGTGTGTGTATGTGAAGATGCATACATATGCATGCCCTTTGCTTCCCTTCTTGACTTGCAGAGACATCTAGTGTCATTCCTGTCTTTTTTGTCCAGGCTACGCATCCATACAGAACTGCGAAGAGGAACAGTGCCTCATACAAGGGGCCTCCGAAACCATCCATTTCCAGATGAGAACAGCCCTCCACACTGGCATGCTCTTCTTCGTGCACGGTGGTACCGGCATATACATTGTGGCCTACATGAGAAACGACAGCCTGGTCTTTGAGTTCAAGGATGGAGTGACCAAGATTGAAGTTCACTACTCTGACCCATCGCATACATTGTGCAGTGGGGAGTGGCATGACATTATGTTCACCAAGGTGTGTGTGTGTGTAATAAATAATCATAATAATGTACATTTATGTCAGCAAGTGTTCCGCAAGCATACAGATTCCTCACATTCAAACAGTATTGACAAAACATATTGAAGTTGCTGCTCTAGGCTACAAGATGTGACAGTTTATTAACTGTTTCTTGCAAAGCTACATGTTACTTATGTTTCTCTTTACTTAAGTTAAACAATTTCTTTTAGTACATTACTTGAAGCTTTATAAGCCTTGGACAATTTGATCACGTATGTGACCCTTGTTTAAAACTTTTTGGGGCTGGTCCGCCATGACACTGTCGGATTGGAGGTCATGCATGCGCTCATCAACTCTCTGAGCGCTCTTGTGTGTGTGTGTGTGTGTGGAGTGGGATGACGTTATCTTCACCAAGGTGTGTGTTTGTGTATGTGTGTGTGTGTGTGTGTGGGGGGGGGGGGTTGTGCATGTTGTTTGTTTGTGTGTGTGTGTGTTGGGGGTGGGGGGGGGCATGTATGTCTGATGGTGTGTGGGTCTCTTATGTGATTTGTGATGTATACAAGGGTGACAGCACACCTAGAGACACACCCTCCCCTCCCCCCAGCAGACACTGATATGTTTTGTTCAAGCACGTCCATTATCTTTTGTTCAGATGCATCCACGATCAGTGTTATCTTATTAGACATACGTGTTACAAAAATACTGGGGACCCAGGACTGTGTCCGAAGACCCCAGCATAATGTCAGTGCCTGATTTGTCCTGTATCGGTCATTGTTCCCACCTGTGCTGTACCTGGGACCGATACCTGTGGTTTCAGACCAAACAGGGCGGCAACAGCGTTGATTGAGATCCTGCCATGGTGTCTGAAGACTGCAGCATAATGTCTGTGGCGACTGTGCCAGCTTTGTCCTGTATCCATCATTGTTCCCACCTGTGCTGTACCTGGGACTGTCATGTTTGTACCATTCAATCTGACGTAACACAACTGAATCAGTTACACAGTTACTTTATTGGCATTTAGACCGAATGATTCCACGGGCAGTAAGGAGGAAGGAAGCTGTCTCTTGTAGACAATGGCTCACCCTGGGAATGCCGTTGTGGCGGGAATCTTGGAGTATAGCTCTCTTCTAATGGATACATATGGTTGTTATACGTCCAGTCAGTCTGGACAGTACCATACACATGCTAGCAGTGTTTGCTATTGAAGTTAGCCATTTAATAGGCACTAGCATGTTTTTATTATTTAAGACTAGACATAACAGTGACATAACCACACCTGTGGTTTCAGACCAAACAACAAGGCAGCATCAGCGTCAGCGGAGAACCCATCATGATGTCTGAAGACCTCAGTGTAGACATGTTGCCTGTGCCTTTCTTTGTCCCATGTTCCTTGTTTCTATCTGTACCCTACCTGTGACCATACCTGTGCCTCTACCTGTGGTTTCAGACCAAGCAGCAGGGCAGCATCAACGTGGATGGAGGACCCAGCACAGTGTCTTAAGACCTCAGCATATATGTGTGTCTGTGCCTTTTTTGGTCCCATCGAGATCCTTGTTCCTACCTGTACTGTACCTGTGACCGTACCTGTGGTTTCAGACCAAACAACAAGGCAGCATCAGCGTGGATGGGGGACCCAGCGTCATGTCTGGGGACCCTAACCTGGACATGGATGTGCCTGTTTTGTCAAACATCTTTCTGGGAGGAATCAAGCCTAACTCAGACGCTGCAAAGTTCCTGGAGAACAATCAAATCTCTCATCCCTCTGAAGGTGAGAAAGTGATCACAGCTAAAGTTCAGAGGTTTGATTTGTTCCGTCTGCATGTCTTCAGCTTTTAGTTTGGAAGGTGGACTACCCCTGACCTGATGTAACACGGCAGCAGTTTCATGTGGCACCAGCCATGCCAGTGCTGTAAGCACACCAGGTGGATGTTCAAAAACATGCTATAAAAAGCTATTCACTCGTGTAGAATCACATGCAAGCGCAGTGAGTCTTCTCAAGAGCGAAGAATAGCGCTATATAAAAGCGATCAATAATAATAATAATAATATAACATCCCAGTCTGTAACTGATGATTAACATCAGAGAAATGTACACAAATGACAGCGTTAGCATTGTGTGATGGAACTGATGATTAACATCAGAGAAATGTACGCAAGTGACAGCGTTAGCACTATGTGATGGATGATGCATGTCCCCATTATCAAACTGATGGTTACTGTCGGTGTTGCGTGAGTGATGATTGCTGTCGCTGTTGCGTGAGTGATGATTGCTGTCGGTGTTGTGCGACTGATGATCAGTGTTGGTAGGGCTATTTACACTGGTCCTGCTCTACTGCATGTACACCTGCCATCTGGACTTGACTGATCAGAAGTTTGATGCCTTCATTGCTCCACGCACACAGGATTCTTACAAATGACCTGTTTCCAGAGTTGTTGGACTTGCAGAGTGAGGTCAGACGGTGCACGGTGGAACAGATGTGAGCTGTGCTCAGCCATGCTGCAGAACAGGGCAGACCGTGGCTGGCATCTGTCCCAGCCGGACAGCCAGGCATAAACACAGGGCCTCATGCCAAGCCCAGGGTTGGCACAGACATCTTCACCAGTGTAAACAGCCCCACTGCTCACCAGTGTAAACGGCCCCATTGCTCACTCGTGTAAACAGCCCCGCTCCTCAACAGTGTAAATGGCCCCATTGCTCACCAGTGTAAATGGCCCCGCTGCTCACCAGTGTAAACGGCCCCACTGCTCACCAGTGTAAACAGTCCTGCTGCTCACCAGTGTAAAAGGCCCCACTGCTCACCATTGTAAATGGTCCCATTGCTCACTAGTGTAAATGGCCCCCGCTGCTCACCAGTGTAAATGGCCCCGCTGCTCACCAGTGTAAATGGCCCCACGGCTCACCAGTGTAAATGGCCCAACTGCTCACCAGTGTAAATGGTCCTGCTGCTCACTAGTGTAAATGGCCCCACTGCTTTTGCCTTGTTGATACTGGATGTCAAGTGTTGTGTTTGGACCAGCAGTTGTTGTAGGGCAGAGACAGAAGTGTGGTGTGTACCGTAGTAGGCACTTTGGGGACAATGTGTTGTTTTTAAACATCGCTTTGTGGTAGCACTAACATGTTGAACCCAGGCTGAACAGACTGATTTGGGTAACGTGTGTCTGACAGCAAACTTGAGGCAGCAGTGCTGATGGGGTAAGTCCAAATTGCATTTCATATGTCATTTTGTTTCAACACATCCTTATTAAATCTCAAATGCTGGTGTATATAAGGATGTGTGTATTATACATAACACTGTTCTTGACTTTGTCATTGTGTGTGTGTGTGTGTGTGTGTGTGTGTGCGTGTGTGTGTGTGTGTGTTCATGTGTGCATGCGCATACTGTTGCAGGTTTTGGGGGCTGCATAAAGAACTTCATGGTGAACGACGAGATTGTGGACATGTCAACAGTGAGAGACTTGGTCAACATCAACCTGGATGGCTGCCCACCATTCCACCTGCCCAAGAACACGTGCCAGGACAGCCTGATCACAGACATCTACACTGGACCCGACAACGTCGCCTATGACTACGGCTTGCTCCCTTATACCGGTTAGTCATTGGTCCCGTGGATCAGTGTAACCTGGTTTGTGCAGGACATGGCCAGAGTCTGCACGCTTCCCCGCCGGTGTAGAATACTGGTGTCAAAAAGCCGTAAACTACTAGAAGGCATTAAAGCAGACATACACCGTTAGAAAGGGCAGTGACTCTAGTCAGCCATAGGGGGTTGTAATGCAATCATGTCACCAATATTTTGAGCAATTAAAAAATTTTAAACCTTTTTTCTAACATCATGACCCAGCAACAGTGTCCAACACTTAGACAGGTCCACACGTTTATTTTTCTGTGTTTCACATCATGCTCATGGTGACTGAGTGCTGACTTTGCATTGATTTTCAGGGCTACTTGCACAACGCTCTGTCAGTAAATGTGCAAGCTGAGGCGGCTGCAGGTTGCATAGTTAGAAAATGTTGGAGAATGTAAAGTCAGTGAGTTTGTGTATATCAGAGAACAGCGCTATACAGAAGTTATATATTATTATTATAGTTTAGTAAGCTGCTGAAGGGAAGACCCCCCACGCCAAAGCGGTCATGCTGAAAGCTGCTGTGCTGGGACGTCAGCCTGGGCTACCAGCTGCAGGACTGGAAGGGTGAACTCGGTGGTGCTGATCCAGAGCACTTGGTCCTGAAAGCCAAGTTATGCAGGGCTGGAAGGGTGAACTCACTGGCACCGATCCAGAGCGCTTGGTCCTGAAAGCCAAGTTATGCAGGGCTGGAAGGGTGAACTCAGTGGCACCGATCCAGAGCGCTTGGTCCTGAAAGCCAAGTTATGCAGGGCTGGAAGGGTGAACTCACTGGCACCGATCCAGAGCGCTTGGTCCTGAAAGCCAAGTTATGCAGGGCTGGAAGGGTGAACTCAGTGGCACCGATCCAGAGCACTTGGTCCTGAAAGCCAAGTTATGCAGGGCTGGAAGGGTGAACTCAGTGGCACCGATCCAGAGCGCTTGGTCCTGAAAGCCAAGTTATGCAGGGCTGGAAGGGTGAACTCACTGGCACCGATCCAGAGCGCTTGGTCCTGAAAGCCAAGTTATGCAGGGCTGGAAGGGTGAACTCACTGGCACCGATCCAGAGCGCTTGGTCCTGAAAGCCAAGTTATGCAGGGCTGGAAGGGTGAACTTGGTAGAGCCGATCCAGAGCGCTTGGTCCTGAAAGCCAAGTTATGCAGGGCTGGAAGGGTGAACTCACTGGCACTGATCCACAGCGCTTGGTCCTGAAAGCCAAGTTACGCACAGTTGGTCGTGCTCACCACATGGATGTGGGTGGCTGTTAACGTGGTAGGCTTTGTGCCAACTCTGACAGCTCTCTGGAGTCAAAATGCTGCACAGACTCAACTTCAAAAGCCCTTTGGGTGAGACTGTAAACCGAGGTCCCCCATGTGCGTGCGCATGCAAACAAGATCACATATGCACATTAAAGAACCTTAGGCCATGTCAGAGGTTGGTGGATTATGAAAACACCGAAACGCACTAGAAACGTGTGAAGCATAGTGAGTGCTGGAGAGTGGAGAACAGCTGTGCATAAAAGCAGTGAATAATAATGATGTGCATGCACATGCAAACAAGATCACATATGCACATTAAAAAACCTTAGCCATGTCAGAGGGTTGGTGGATTATGGGGAAAACAAAAGGACTAAAATAAGCATAATGAGTGCTGGAGAGTGGAGAACAGCTGTGCATAAAAGCAGTGAATAATAATGGTAATGCCATTAGCCTGGACCTGTCATTAAGAAGAGCGGTGGTGGGCCTGAGGACGCCATGCAGAATGGACAAAGATCAAAATGTTGTATTTGACCATCTGATAACTGCACTTCTTCTTGCTGTGAGTCATACTGTTGTGACTGGTTCACGTGAACAGCAGTGACTTGACCAGGTTGTAATGTTGTACTTGACCATCTGATAACTCCACTGCTTCTTGCTGTGAACTATACTGTTGTGACTGGTTCATGTGAACAGCAGTGACTTGACCAGGTTGTAATGTTGTAATTGACCATCTGATAACTCCACTGCTTCTTGCTGTGAACTATACTGTTGTGACTGGTTCATGTGAACAGCAGTGACTTGACCAGGTTGTAATGTTGTAATTGACCATCTGATAACTCCACTGCTTCTTGCTGTGAACTATACTGTTGTGACTGGTTCATGTGAACAGCAGTGACTTGACCAGGTTGTAATGTACTTGACCATCTAATAACTCCGCTGCTTCTTGCTGTGAGCTATACTGTTGTGACTGGTTAATGTGAACAACAGTGACCTGGCTACGGTGTGATGTTTCAGACTACATCTACCGAGTGGTGGCGCAGAACAGTCTGGGCGAGACGTCCAGTCCGTGGGGCTACGGACGCACACGGGAGGGAGGTAGGGAACAGCGTCTTTACACACCTGTCGTACTAATTGTTTGACTCTCGTAATGATCATTGGTACAGCGCAGAAAAGCTCCAGGTAACTTTCAGAGAGCGACATGGTTGGATTGGTTTGTTGCTGGCCTGTCTCTCAGCGTGAAAGTTTTTATTTTAGGTCATAGTGTAGAAAAAAACAAGCAAGTAGTTCTTGAGGCGTTATATTTAGATCTGGAAGACCTTAAACAGAGTAAATCTGCTGGATTTTTTTTTTTGGGGGGGGAGAGACAGAAAGTCATACTCCCTTCATAAAGAGCGTATTGGGTGCATCAGTCTGCAAGTTGTTTTATTTTTTTACGATTATGATTCCTTTCTTCTATATTCATGTAGTGGGCTGTGTACTGTAGCAGATATATGGCACATAAAAGAGTGCATTATTATAATTATTATGCCCAAAAGCAAACAGTAAATATATTACTAAGTAAAATGTTCATTGAAATACCAATCTTCTGACCGCCTGACATGTATCTGTATGCCTGACATGTATCTGTATGCCATGTATGCCTGACGTGTATCTGTATGCCATGTATGCCTGACATGTATATATGTATGCCATGTGTACCTGACCTGTACCTGTATGCCATGTATGCCTGACGTGTATCTGTATGCCATGTATGCCTGACCTGTACCTGTATGCCATGTATACCTGACATGTATCTGTATGCCATGTATACCTGACGTGTACCTGCCTGCAGCTCCTGTGGGTGTGGGTCCCCCCACGGAGGTGCGACCCTACTCGGGCTACGTGGTGGAGGTGAGGTGGGTGGAGCCTCGCAGCACCTCGGGTCTGCTGACCCAGACCATCATCCTGGCCTACAACATGGACAAGCCACAGGAGCCGCCCATCACGGAGAGGGTGGAGGACGTCAACATTGAAGCCAGTTAGTCTCTTCACATTGCCTCTGTGTGTGTGTGTGTGTGTGTGTGTGTGTGTGTGTGTGTGTGTGCCCATCACGGAGAGGGTGGAGGACGTCAACATTGAAGCCAGTTAGTCTCTTCACATTGCCTCTGTGTGTGTGTGTGTGTGTGTGTGTGTGTGTGTGTGTGTGCCCATCACGGAGAGGGTGGAGGACGTCAACATTGAAGCCAGTTAGTCTCTTCACATTGCCTCTGTGTGTGTGTGTGTGTGTGTGTTGTGTGTGTGTGTGTGTGTGCCCATCACGGAGAGGGTGGAGGACGTCAACATTGAAGCCAGTTAGTCTCTTCACATTGCCTCTGTGTGTGTGTGTGTGTGTGTGTGTGTGTGTGTGTGTGTGTGTGTGCCCATCACGGAGAGGGTGGAGGACGTCAACATTGAAGCCAGTTAGTCTCTTCACATTGCCTCTGTGTGTGTGTGTGTGTGTGTGTGTGTGTGTGTGTGTGTGTGTGTGTGTGTGTGTGCCCATCACGGAGAGGGTGGAGGACGTCAACATTGAAGCCAGTTAGTCTCTTCACATTGCCTCTGTGTGGTGTGTGTGTGTGTGTGTGGGGTTGTGTGTGTGTGTGTGTGTGCCCATCACGGAGAGGGTGGAGGACGTCAACATTGAAGCCAGTTAGTCTCTTCACATTGCCTCTGTGTGTGTGTGTGTGTGTGTGTGTGTGTGTGTGTGTGTGTGTGTGCCCATCACGGAGAGGGTGGAGGACGTCAACATTGAAGCCAGTTAGTCTCTTCACATTGCCTCTGTGTGTGTGTGTGTGTGTGTGTGTGTGTGTGTGTGTGTGTGTGTGTGTGTTCATGTGTGTGTATGCGTCAGTGTGTGTGTGAGTGTGTTGTGTGTGCATGTGTGTGGTGTGTGTGTGTGTGTGTGTCCTGTATGTGTGATTTGCATGTGTGCATCTGTGTGTGTGTGTGTGCTGTGCATATATGTGCACACGCTCTACGCAGATGTGTCAGTATGCATGCATTAGAATTTGATTTTTACACAGTTGACATGCCATTTGTTTTTGACCGTAAATACCTGAAGCTCATTTGGGATTTGTATATTTGTCATGAAACTGCATGATAAATATTTGCCATTTTGATTTGAAATGTATTTGCATGCTTGTTTGCGCACTGTTTTCAGTCAACATAACGCAGCTGACTCCCAACACCAACTACCGGTTCAAGATCTCGGCCTGCACGCACGGTGGTTGCACAGAGAGCGTCAACGGTACTGACCTTCTCACTCCTGTGGAAGGTAATCACCTTTCAGTCCTCACTCTCCACCTGCTGGATTTCCTCCGTCTTTCTGGCATGTGTGTGTGTGGTGTGTGTGTGGTGTGTGTGTGTGTGTGTGTGTGTGTGTGTGTGTTTGTCAGTGTGTTATGCTGCTGTGTGTGTGTGTGTGTGTGGTGTGTGTGTGTGTGTGTGTGTGTGTGTGTGTGTGTGTGTGTTGTTTGTCAGTGTGTGTGTGGTGTGTGTGTGTGGTGTGTGTGTGTGTGTTGTGTGTGTGTGTGTGTGTGTGTTGTGTGTGTGTGGTGTGTTGTATGTGTCATGTGTGTGTGTGTGTGTGTGTATGTGTGTGTGTGTGTGTGTGTGTTGTGTTGTGCTGTGTGTGTGTGTGTGTGTGTGTGTGTGTGTGTCTGTCTGTCAGAGAGACATGCAATCACAGATAAGTCATTTTTGCTTTTCATTGTTTGCCTGTAAAATAACTGGTGAAACATGTAATGGAAATCAGTCTGTGTTGTTTTTGTGTAGTCCTTGAGAGTGTTGCTGCTTGGAGCTCTATGAGCTGTATCTGAGTTTGACTGTCACTGTGTGGGTAGTGAGTGAGGGTGTGATTCAGCTGCCTGTTGTGGATGTGGATTGCTGTAGATGTGTTGGATTGAAGGATTGCTATGGTTGGATGGGGGTGAATGTGTGTGTGGACCAGCTGTGGATGTTGAATGGAATGACTGCTACGGTTGGGTGGAGGTGAATGTAACTGTTGACTGACTGTGGGTGTATTTTTTGTCAAAATGTACCACTGTATGGTGCCTACTGCATTTCATAACTGCATATGTGCTCAGTAAGTTTTCATTATTATTAGTATGAAAAAGGCAGCTCTTTCTGAAGTGTGCCTGCTTTGTTGCATCCCATTAAACGGTATTAATTTTGAACATGGTGTTTTGCAAACAGCACCAGAGGAGGTGGCAACACCGAGAGCGGTTGCTACAGCCACCACACTGCTGGTGTCCTGGGACCCCCCCGCCAAGCCCAACGGCAACATCACCGGCTACTTCCTGTACCAGGACCTGGTGGAGGTGTACGCCGGGGGCCAGCAGCAGTTCCTCGTCACTCAGCTGCGGGTAAGTGTTGACAGGGCAGCGGGTAAGTGTTGACAGGGCAGTGGGTAAGTGTTGACAGGGCAGTGGGTAAGTGTTGACAGGGCAGCGGGTAAGTGTTGACAGGGCAGCAGGTAACTGTCAACAGGGCAGTGGGTAAGTGTTGACAGGGCAGTGGGTAAGTGTTGACAGGGCAGCGGGTAAGTGTTGACAGGGCAGCAGGGTAAGTGTTGACAGGGCAGCGGGTAAGTGTTGACAGGGCAGCAGGGTAACGTGTTCGACAGGGCTAGTGGGTAAGTGTTGACAGGGCAGCGGGAAGTGTTGACAGGGCTGTCAACAGGGCTGGGGTAAGTGTTGACAGGGCAGCGGGAAAGTGTTGACAGGGCTTGGGGAGGGGAAGTGTTGACAGGGCAGCAGGTAAGTGTTGACAGGGCAGTGGGTAAGTGTTGACAGGGCTGCAGGGTACTGTTAACAGGGCAGTGGGTAAGTGTTGACAGGGCAGTGGGGAAGTGTTGACAGGGCTCAGGGTTCCCACATACTTAGACAGGCTGGGGAAAAGAAAATAATTTTGAAGGGCCTTCATGGGTGAAGAATGATAATTACCTGGCTCAGAATGTGATTACCTCCTGTGCCTGACATGAACTTTCCAAAACAGTTACTTTGTCTGATACTCAATTCCAACTTCTACTTGCACTGACATCTAACTCCCTTCTGCATTGAACATCTAGCATCTTTTGAGTAGATTTACACTGACATCCAACTTCCATTTACACCAGACATCCAACTTATGTTTACACCAGACATCCAACTTATGTTTACACCAGACGGCCAATATCTGTTTACATTGGATATCTAGCTCCATTTATACTGACACCCACCTTCTGTTTACCCTGACATCCAGCTTTCTGATACACTGACATCCAGTTTCTGTTTACACTGACATTCAACTTAAATTTACAGTGGATATTCATCTTCCATTTACACTGACATCCAACTTAAATTTACTCTGGATATATTCAACTTCTATTTACACTGACAACATCCATTTACACCCAACATCCAACTTCTATTTACATCAGACATCTAACATCCATTTACATTGAACATCCAACTTCAGTTGACATTGTACTCTTTGGACAGGTGTACACGTCCTATCAGTTCTACGTGCGAGCCTGTACCGTCGCTGGATGCAGTGACGGACCCAGCGTCACCCTCTCTACAGCACAGATGCCACCCACCCAGGTCAAGGCGCCCACCCTCAAAGTTTTGGGTCAGTTCAAAGTTCACGTTTATTGTACCGTGCTGCCACTTCAAAGCTTTATTACCGTTTTAAGTTTTGTCTTTTGCACCAAGGAGCAGTTTGATTTTTTACAAATTTACATCATTATGTTTGAATTAGGCTCTGGGGCTTGGGTTCTTTTTCGTCATTTGGAAAGCTGGTTTGCTTCTTAATTCCCAAATCAAGGGCGAAAACTAAAACTGTGAACATCCTATAAGCAATTGCATGGAAGATAGCTAGATGCTAGCGATCCAGGAAAAGAACAGTCAAAAGTCACAAAAGGTTCAACACTGGTTGCCTGTAAAAAGGAGGTGACGCAACAAGATGCCCATTTTGGGCAGTGGTTGCCTTTCGCAAAGCAGTGGACAGTCATTTTACAGGAAATGTGCAAAATAACCATTTGTTTATTGCTTTCCAAAAGGCCTTTTTGTCCAAGGTTTCGCAAAGTTTGAGAATTTCATGACAATGGTCACCAGACCGGATCACCTGCAGAAGGGGGGTTGGGGGAGGGATGGGAAGCCAAACAATGGATAATAAAAGATAAATACACAGTTTATCACTTGACACTTGATTGTTCAAATTACACGTGTAACTGAGCAGCAACTTGGTGGGGGGGGGGGGGGGGGGGGATCTTCAAGTTTGCAAAAGGTTTGGGAATTGTAAAGATCCCTTACAAACTCTGGTCCACATATTTACAGTTGTTGTCAGGTGTGTCATCATTTAGATGTGCTCATTCCACAGGTGTATTTACAATGGTTGTCATGTGTATCATCATTCCATAGGTGTATTTACAGTTGTTGTCATGTGTATCATCATTCCACAGGTATATTTACAGTTGTTGTCATGTGTATCATCATTCCACAGGTATATTTACAGTTGTCATGTGTATCATCATTCCACAGGTATATTTACAGTTGTTGTCATGTGTATCATTCCACAGGTATATTTACAGTTGTTGTCATGTGTATCATCATTCCACAGGTGTATTTACAGTTGTTGTCATGTGTATCATCATTCCACAGGTGTATTTACAGTTTTCATGTGTGTCATCACTCCACAGGTTTATTTACATTTGTTACACTGTTTTGTCATCATTCCACAGGTGTATTTACAATTGTCATGTGTATCATCACACCACAGGTGTATTTACAGTTGTCATGTGTGTCATCACTCCACAGGTGTATTTACAGTTTTCTTGTGTGTCCACACTCCACAGGTTATTTACAGTTGTTCATGTGTGCATCATTCCATAGGTGTATTTACTGTTGTGTGTGTCACCACTCCACAGGTGTATTTACTGTTGTTATGTGTATCATTCCACAGGCGTATTTACAGTTGCCATGTGTGTCATCACTCCACCGGTGTATTTACAGTTGTCATGTGTGCCATCACTCCACAGGTATATTTACAGTTGTCATGTGTGCCATCACTCCACAGGTGTATTTACAGTTTCATGTGTGTCACACTCCACAGGTGTATTTACAGTTGCATGTGTGTCATCACTCCACAGGTGTATTTACAGTTGCATGTGTGTCATCACTCCACAGGTGTATTTACAGTTGTCATGTGTGTCACACTCCACAGGTGTATTGACAGTTGCCATGTGTGTCATCACTCCACAGGTGTATTTACAGTTGTCATGTGTGTCACCATTGCACAGGTGTATTTACAGCTGCCATGTGTGTCATCACTCCACAGGTGTATTTACAGTGGTTGTCATGTGTGTCATCACTCCACAGGTGTATTTACTGTTACCATGTGTGTCATCACTCCACAGGTGTATTTACAGTTGTCATGTGTGTCACCACTCCACAGGTGTATTGACAGTTGCCATGTGTGTCATCACTCCACAGGTGTATTGACAGTTGCCATGTGTGTCATCACTCCACAGGTGTATTTATAGTGGTTGTCATGTGTGTCATCACTCCACAGGTGTATTGACAGTTGCCATGTGTGTCATCACTCCACAGGTGTATTGACAGTTGCCATGTGTCATCACTCCACAGGTGTATTTACAGTTGCCATGTGTGTCATCACTCCACAGGTGTATTGACAGTTGCTATGTGTCATCACTCCACAGGTGTATTGACAGTTGCCATGTGTGTCACCACTCCACAGGTGTATTGACAGTTGCCATGTGTGTCACCACTCCACAGGTGTATTGACAGTTGCCATGTGTGTCATCACTCCACAGGTGTATTGACAGTTGCCATGTGTGTCACCACTCCACAGGTGTATTGACAATTGCCATGTGTGTCATCACTCCACAGGTGTATTGACAGTTGCCATGTGTGTCATCACTCCACAGGTGTATTTATAGTGGTTGTCATGTGTGTCATCACTCCACAGGTGTATTGACAGTTGCCGTGTGTGTCACCACTCCCCAGGTGTATTGACAGTTGCCGTGTGTGTCACCACTCCCCAGGTGTATTGACAGTTGCCGTGTGTGTCACCACTCCCCAGGTGTATTGACAGTTGCCGTGTGTGTCACCACTCCCCAGGTGTATTGACAGTTGCCGTGTGTGTCACCACTCCCCAGGTGTATTGACAGTTGCCGTGTGTGTCACCACTCCCCAGGTGTATTGACAGTTGCCGTGTGTGTCACCACTCCCCAGGTGTATTGACAGTTGCCGTGTGTGTCACCACTCCCCAGGTGTATTGACAGTTGCCGTGTGTGTCACCACTCCCCAGGTGTATTGACAGTTGCCGTGTGTGTCACCACTCCCCAGGCGTATTGACAGTTGCCATGTGTGTCACCACTCCACAGGCGTATTGACAGTTGCCGTGTGTGTCATCACTCCACAGGTGTATTGACAGTTGCCATGTGTGTCCACAGGTGCCAAGAGCATTGAGGTGAAATGGGAGGAGCCTGAGGAGCTGAACGGCGTGTTGGAGCGCTACCTGGTCTACCTGTCCACCGTGGAGGGGGAGTTGGGGGAGGTGGTGCACAACACCACCATCTTCTTCCCCAGTCACATCATCGACGAGCTGCAGGCCGGCACCACCTACTACATCGCTGTGGGAGTGAGTACTCCTTCACCGTCTGAAGGTCAGCTGTCACAGGACAGGGAGGTCGTGGGATGGCGGTTGCTAACTTTACATGCTGGGAAAATGCAACTTTTGTGGATTTATAGATACCTTGTATTTACTTGAATAATGTATCTGCTTGGTGATGTGTAATGTGCTACAGGTGTGTTAATGGATGTGTGTAATGTGATGGAAGCACGTAGACAGTTAATGGGTATGTGTAATGTGATGGAAGCCTAATGGGGGGTGTAATGTGCTATGGGTGTGTCAGTGGGGGGGGGGGGGTGTAATGTGATAGAGGTGTGTAAACAGGTGTGTACAGTAATGTGCTGCAGGTGTAAACAGGTGTGTGTAATGTGCTGCAGGTGTGTAAATGGGTGTGTAATGTAATGGAGGTGTGTAAACAGGTGTGTACAGTAATGTGCTGCAGGTGTGTGTACTATGCTGCAGGTGTGTAAATGGGTGTGTACAATGTGATGGATGTGTGTAAACAGGTGTGTACAGTAATGTGCTGCAGGTGTGAACAGGTGTGTGTACTGTGCTGCATGTGTATAAATAAATGTGTGTGTGTGTAATGTGATGGAGGTGTGTAAACAGGTGTGTACAGTAATGTGCTGCAGGTGTGAACAGGTGTGTGTACTGTGCTGCAGGCGTGTACAGGGGGTGGTTGCATGGTCAGCAATGCCAGTGTGGCCACGACGGCGGAGAGCTCCCCAGAGGGCATTTCTGCGCCCGTGGTCACCTCCCCGTCTTCCTCACAGCTCCTGGTCACCTGGACACCGCCACAGTTTCCTA
>JABMCL010000264.1:245000-295000 GCA_018857735.1 Alviniconcha marisindica | reverse complement strand
TGCTTAAACTGTGTGTGTTTAAAGATATGGATTGGTTGAATACGGCAGAAATCACTTAAACTGTGTGTTTAGAGATATGGATTGGTTGAATACAGCCAAAATCACTTAAACTGTGTGTGTTTAGAGATATGGATTGGTTGAATATGGCCAAAATCACTTAAACTGTGTGTGTTTAGAGATATGGATTGGTTGAATATGGCCAAAATCACTTAAACTGTGTGTGCTTAGAGATATGGATTGGTTGAATACGGCAGAAATCACTTAAACTGTGTGTGCTTAGAGATATGGATTGGTTGAATACGGCAGAAATTGCTTACACTGTGTGTGTTTAGAGATATGGATTGGTTGAATACAGCCGAAATCACTTAAAATCTGCTAAGGACACAGTGGTCTCAGCATTCCTGCTGCACATGCATTTTTTGTTCATGAAGACATCTGTGTGTGTGTGTGTGTGTGTGTGCGTGCGTACCTGTGTGCGTTTGTATGCGAGGAAATGTTTTTGGAGGGATCCAACTGATTTGTCTGAGGGGCTTCCAGTGGAGTCATTTTGACATGCTTAGCTTGTTGTGTATTGCCTTGACTTCATGGTGTATAGACATATCATCATTGATGACAGTGTTGTTAATGAGAAAGCCCCAGACACCACCATCAGCAGTGACAGAGACATTGGCCACAAAGACTCCAGATGCTGCTGCACATTGAGAATGATGGTGTTCCTGCTGTTTCCTTTGGGAAGGATTGCTTGATAAGCATCAGAAAATAGATAGTGAAATCAGCCTTGAATAAGCGTCAGAAAATAGATAGTGAAACTATGCTTAAATACGCATCAGAAAATAGTGAAATGCATCAGAAAATAGATAGTGAAATCACCCTTAAATAAGCATCAGAAGATAGATAGTGAAATCAGCCTTGAATGTTATTGACAGCAAGCACCTTCTTTAAATCCTGTCACCTTTCCTCTGCCTCAGACAACTGGAACTACACGGCGGTGATTGAACGACGCAGCTTGCTGAGAGAGACCACGTCGCTCACGGCTGTGGAAATAACACCTCTGGTTCCTTTGTCAGACTACAACATTCAGGTCAACGCATCGAACACCAAGGGCTTCGTTCTCTCCAATGTGGTGCCACTCACCATGCCGTCAGGATGTATGTGGCGTTAAAATGCTTGTGTAACCTTCAAAAGAAAGAGGCCTCAGATTTAATCATGTTTTGACTGCCAGGGTCGAGTCAAGTCAAGTCAAGTCAAAAAACTCTAATCATCCCTCACTGGGCAATTCAACTTAACTGATATAAGGCGCATTAATTTAAGAACATGTAAAGGAATGCCAAAACATTTGCGTTGACAACAACATAGACAAGTTATGCTGCGCAAAAATCTATAATACAAATATAAAATCATATAAGTTATAAACAGGTGTGTACTCACACACACACACACTCACACACACACACACACACACACACACACACACACACACACACACACACACACACACACACACACACACACACACACACACACACACACACACACACACACACACTCACACACACACACACACTCACACACACACACACACACACAAACACGCCAGTATTAATTCTACTCAACCAGATACACTCAGCCATTGACTGGACACGTACATGACCCAAGCCTAATCAGATACCCACCACACATTCCAACAACAACCTAGATACACTATACATATTAGCTCAGCTGGCACCCTCAGGGTGGGGGGGGGGGGGGGGTAGCGTGAACTGACTTTGGTCATCCAGCTCCCTCGGGAAAGCCCGCAAGGCTGTTCATGCAGGGATAGTTAGCAGTGCTACAGACATTTCCATGGGTTATTTTTTATTATTAAGTGCCTCTGTAGTTAGCAGTGCTACAGACATTTCCATGGGTTATTTTTTATTATTAAGTGCCTCTGTAGTTAGCAGTGCTACAGACATTTCCATGGGTTATTTTTTATTAAGTGCCTCTGTAGTTAGCAGTGCTACAGACATTTCCATGGGTTATTTTTATTATTAAGTGCCTCTGTAATTAGCAGTGCTACAGACATTTCCATGGGTTATTTTTATTATTAAGTGCCTCTGTAGTTCGCAGTGCTACAGACATTTCCATGGGTTATTTTTTATTATTAAGTGCCTCTGTAGTTAGCAGTGCTACAGACATTTCCATGGGTTATTTTCATTATTAAGTGCCTCTGTAGTTAGCAGTGCTACAGACATTTCCATGGGTTATTTTTATTATTAAGTGCCTCTGTAGTTAGCAGTGCTACAGACATTTCCATGGGTTATTTTTTATTATTAAGTGCCTCTGTAGCTAAGTGTCTCATGGTGTGATAACCTTGTGTCAATCCTTATGAATGTTTTTCCCGTTATCTTTAGCTTGTAACTCCCCACACTCTGAGCATCAGTTTTCAGCACCTTTCTCCAAACTCTGCCAGATTTGGTTACGCCACTGAAGGGGCATTCTTTATCTCCGCGCAGCTGTCCACTGACGCGGCCAGTGCCCCCCGAAATGTTTGGGTACTAATATGACTATGGAAGCAACCTAGCGCCCAAGCACGCACATAAACATGAGGCCCATCCACCCTGGGGTAAAAAAAGTGTTCCATCTCGATTCAAACAGTTTTGGTTTTATTTGAGTTGGTGTAAGCAACATGGTCAGTTATAAAACAAACGTCTGATATAATTTGAGTTGTTTGTAACAAACTTACTGCTGTTTGAGCACCAACAAAAAACTGCTCATTAGCTGACAGTTTTCTGGACCCTATGGCGTAACTAAGTACAGAGGTGGTTGAAGGAAGGATGTTGTAAACCAGTGCTTGGAGTTTGGTAACCGCCTTGTGTCAATCGTGATGAAGTTTTCCCCGTTGTCTGTAGCCCCCGACGGAGTGAGGCCCCCAATGGTGGAGTCGGATACGCCTCAGAGCTTGACGGTGACGTGGGAGCCGGTGGGGCGTGTCAACGCTCTGGAAGAGGTGGCCTACCTGCTGCAGTTCCGACAACAGGAGGGCGACGTCATTGTGGAGTAGGAGGATGCTTTTTTTTTTTCTTTCTTCCTTTTTGCCAATCGTATCTGTGGTCAGTCTGGAAACAATGTTGTAGCTTGTAAGGACTGTTTAAAGCCCCACCTCCTCTCTGTGTTTTGTGTTGCAGTCAGTTTGGCCCCACCTCCACCCTGTGTTTTGTGTTGCAGTCAGTTTGGCCCCACCTCCACCCTGTGTTTTGTGTTGCAGTCAGTTTGGCCCCACCTCCACGCTGTTTTGTGTTGCAGTCAGTTTGGCCCCATCTCCACCCTTTTTTGTGTGTGTGTGTTGCGTCAGTTTGGCCCCACCTCCACCCTGTGTTTTGTGTTGCAGTCAGTTTGGCCCCACCTCCACCCTGTTTTGTGTTACAGTCAGTTTGGCCCCACCTCCACCCTGTTTTGTGTTGCAGTCAGTTTGGCCCCACCTCCACCCTGTGTTTTGTGTTGCAGTCAGTTTGGCCCCACCTCCACCCTGTGTTTTGTGTTGCAGTCAGTTTGGCCCCACCTCCACCCTGTGTTTTGTGTTGCAGTCAGTGTGGCCCCACCTCCACCCTGTGCTTCATGTTGCAGTCAGTTTGGCCCCACCTCCTCTCTGTGTTTTGTGTTGCAGTCAGTTTGGCCCCACCTCCACCCTGTTTTGTGTTGCAGTCAGTTTGGCCCCACCTCCACCCTGTGTTTTGTGTTTCAGTTTGGCCCCTCCTCCACCCTGTGTTTTGTGTTGCAGTGAATTTGGCCCCACCTCCACCCTGTGTTTTGTGTTGCAGTGAATTTGGCCCCACCTCCACCCTGTGTTTTGTGTTGCAGTGATTTTGGCCCCACCTCCACCCTGTGTTTTGTGTTGCAGTGAATTTGGCCCCACCTCCACCCTGAGCTACAGAAAGACCGGCTTGAGCCCGTTCACCAGTTACCAGTTCCGCCTGGTGGTCTCCAACAGTCACGGTTCAACGCCATCCCTCTGGGTCACCAACACCACCCAGCAAGACAGTGAGATTTTTTCTTACACTGTTATACTTCAGCTTGTGGCTGTAGTGGCTTTTATCGCTTCACTGTGCTGGCTTCCTTCTCTTACAGTTCACGACTTTGTGGCAGTCATTGTTTGAAGTGCTGTATATTAATCAGCAACTTTTTGATGTGAAGCGGGTTTCACCATGAAAATGTTTACTGACTCCTCCTCTCACTCCCCCCCCCCCCCCCCCCCCCCACCCAAACCAGCCCACAACCCGCTGTATGAATTTGCAATTTTGATTTGGAAACAGATATGTAACCCCCCCCCCCCCCCCCCCCCCCACCAGCCCATAACCCTCTGTATGAATTTGCAATTTTGATTTGGAAACAGATATGTAAAAATTGCAATTTTGATTTGGAAACAGATATGTAAAAATTGCAATTTTGATTCGGAAAATATGTAAAAATTGCAATTTTGATTTGGAAACAGATATGTAAAAGTGGCAATTGTAAAAAATCAACAGAAAATTAAGTTAAAAAAAAAAGACTTTAGTGTTTGATCATCCTGAAGTAACCCTGTTTGGTTGACTGGGTGTTATATACCAGTCACTAACCCATCATCTAAATTCTCAGACTAGGCACATTTCACAAAGATCCTTTCTTTGCACTTTCTCTGTAGCTCTGTGTAGGATTCTCACTGAAAGCGTTGTCCTCCAATCTTCTGCTGTGACTTTCTTATTGCGTTCCCAGAGCCGTCGGGAGTGTACCCGCCCCTCATCGCTGTGGTGGATAGTCGCAACATCAGCCTGGAGTGGTCCGCCCCTGCCAACCCTAACGGCATCGTCACGGCCTACCGGCTGTACCGGAACACGCAGCTCATGGAGGAGGTGAGCTCTTGCCCCAGGCCCTGTCATCACTGCAGTGGGACCTCCAGACATTCCTGTTTCCAAAGCAGTACACCTGCCATGTTTTGTGTTCTGCGCTGCTGTCGTCCTCCGCCTCAAGTCTTTGTGTGTCGTCTGTTTAAGTGGGGTGTCAATTAAGTTTTGTATGGTTGGTATACTTGTGTGTGCAGGTGTCTGTGTGTATGTGTGTATGTGTATGCACTTAGAATAGTCTCTCATAGACAAGATTTGGCGCTTTATAAAGACTTTAATTATTATCATAAACCTCACTTTTATAGATGTGTAAAAAGCTGTAAAAATGGAGGTGAAAAGAGTGGTGGTATTTGAGAAAACATGGAACAGATTTTGCAAAAAAGGCTGTTTTTGCGTTGTACCCTTTTGTCAAGTGGAGAGAGCAAGAAAGGGAGGGGGGGTGGGGTGGGTGGGGGGGGGGGGAGGAACTAGCGAAGAGGAGAGAGACACAGAGGAAGAGAAATTGAGATGGTGGAGAGGGGGAGGGAGAGGGGGGAGAGAACCGGAAGAAACAGGGGAGATAGGTAGAGGAGGAAGAGAGAGGGGGGGAGGGGAGGGGGAGAACCAGGAAGAAACAGGGGAGATAGGTAGAGGAGGAAGAGAGAGGGGGGAGGGGAGGGGAGAGAACCAGGAAGAAACAGGGGAGATAGGTAGAGGAGGAAGAGAGAGGAGGGGAGAGGGAGAACCAGGAAGAAACAGGAGATAAGAGGAGGAGGATAGAGTAGAAAGGAGGGGAAGAGAGAACAGGGGGGGGGAGGGAGAACCAGAGAGAAAAGGAGGGATAGGAATAAGTGGGATGGGGGGAGAGAGAGGGGAATCATGAGCGGCCTTAGTTATGAATTACCTTTCAACCTTTTTCTGGTCTAAATTGGTAAAGAGTTAACCAGCATGGCAACACCATAGAATGCTCATATTCAACTAATTCACTGCATAGACATTAATAGAACAACCATAGGAAACTGCAAATGGAAATATTTGCACATTTTCTATGGACTTGGACCAGCTTGCACCTTTGCCCGGGGTCCCCTTTAAAAAACACAACTTCTCCATTTCCCTGTCAGTTGCCAGGAAACGTGAGCAGCCATACCCTGGGCGGACTGACACCCTACCAGCAGTACTCCTTTCAGCTGGAGGCTAAACAATTCTCTCTTTATCAGTTGCCAGGAAACGTGAGCAGCCATACCCTGGGTGGACTGACACCCTACCAGCAGTACTCCTTTCAACTGGAGGCGTGCACGGTGGCCGGCTGTACCCGCAGCGATTCCTCCAGCTCCGTGTACACACTGCAGGCAGGTAGGGACAGCAGGGAACTGTGGCCAACACCAAAGCGGGAACAAAAAAACACACATTTGACCCGTTTGTAGTCGATTTTACAACCTGAAGTCAAGGAGGGGAGGGAGTGGTGTTTGGTGGGTGACACTGCATATGCATGGATTTACAAATCATATGTTGGAAAATGGATGCTTATGATGATTTTCACCTGACTGCAGGTAACATTTGAGTTTGAGCAGGGGAAGAAAAATAATGCGTCGGATTCTTTTTTTTCCTGCTGTCCCACCATCTTTGCCGACTTGAGAGGCATTGCTCCCTCGCTGCTCGTCCCAGCATCCTTCCCCAGCCCTTATCCAACATGTCAGGTTTTAAAGCAGGAAATATTGCAGCTCTACTCCTGTGATTTAGGTCCTGCAGTCGTTTTGTGGAATGACCGTCATTTAGCCAGCTGCAGCACACATTAGTTGATCAGTTCACTGTATTATTTTCATAGAACAGATTGTGAAGAGTCAGCTTCAGCCGTCGATAAGCATGTTTACAATTTCCTGTGGTTTTGACCTAAGTCTTGCCAGAGAGACGTTCCTCCCTCTCTTCAGTCCAGCTCAAGCACAAGTTATATCTTACAAAGGTGCATGCACACGCGCAGGCATGCACACACATGCACGCACCCCCCCCCCCCCCCCACACACACACACACATAAATAATATACATAAATTTAGCGCTATTCCCTGCTGAGCGAACTCAACGTGTTTGTTCACATACATGCACATAATATATACCATTTACATTGACTAACATACTGTGTACAAGCAATATTATGTGATACTTAATAAATTACACTAATATAAAACAAGTACTTGTAAAAAAAACAGCGAATAAAATAGCCATTATAAAACATAAACACCTTACAATAAAACAGGTACATAATTTTAAAGCAGTGTACAAAGTAATTATTATAACTACACACACACACACACACACACTCACATACATATAATATTTACATTGCATGGAAGCAGTTTGCAGTACAAATTTCCCTCCATCCCCAGTTCCTGATGGCATAGCAGCGCCACAGCTCAAGGTCCTGACACCATCCATGATAGAGATCCAGTGGTCAGACCCTGCAGGCCCCAACGGCGTCATCTCGCAGTTCATCATAGAGCGCAAGGTGGCTGACGGAACAGACGTAAGCGTTGTTCAGACCTTTCTGCCTTCAGAGACAAAGAGCTACATCGACGATTCGACCCAGCTGTCACCTTTCACGACGTACAGTTACAGGGTGAAGGTGGTCAACGGCGCAGGAACGGGAGTGGGGCCGTGGGCCAATGCCACAACTTCCTCCTCACGTGAGTTGACGGGCAGGGCCGGATTGCTCCATGCCTGACTTTGCCTGACTCTGACTTAGACTGTTATAGGATGTAGATTTGGTGAAATTTTGTACCTTGTATTTACTGCATGTCAGATGAGATACAGCATGGGCGACTAAAGTATGTGTTGTTGTGTTGATGTGTCTTTCAGGCGCTAATTAGCTCTGTCTGTTGACCTGAAAAGGAGGTTTGTTCCCAGACTAATGACTAAAGGGACGAGGGTGGTACTGAGGAGACCTATGAAATCAGCTTTGTTTTTTCTTGATCTTTTCAGCAGCGTGATATGTTGCTTTACCTTACTTTATTCGAACAGATAGCAGAAGGTAGCGGCTTGACTGATGAGAGGAAATGTTGCTTGAAGTTTTTGTTTGCCGTTGTGACGGTCACGACCAGAGCAAAGTCTGACATGTTTCGATTTAAAGTGGGTTGATGTCAACAGGCATGTGTATATTGTTTCAGGCAGCCTTCAGTAATATTTTGTGATTTCAATTGCCTTCAGTAATATTTTGTGATTTCATTTAACTGCACTGTGTAATTCCATGTACGCAACAGCGTCCTCTTTTGTAATGACATGGTAAAAGCTGCAGTGATTGGACTGAAAGGGGGCATTATGAGGCCTCAGAAAGGGACTGGAACTATGAATAAAATTATGACTAAAAGGGAAGATTGGGCTATTTTGAAGCAGGGCACAGTGCTGTGTCATTTTTCCACAAGTCCTGTTGGAACTATGAATAAAACAAAAAATCAGGCTATGTTGAAACAGAGCACAGAGATGTGTTGTATTTCCACAGGTCTCACTGGAACTATAAATAAAACAAAAGTCAGGCTATGTTGAAACAGAGCACAGAGGTGTGTTGTATTTCCACAGGTCCTGCAGGGGTCACTCCCCCAGTACTGACAGTACTCAACTCCACGTCAATGGAGGTGACGTGGTCGGAACCGCTTCAGACCAATGGCATCATCGAATACTACCTGTTGGAGTGGGCCGATGCTCGCCGAGAGATCCGCAATTTCACACAGCTCCGGGTGGTGCTGGACAATCTTGTGCCGTACACGGAATACTCCATCACGCTGGCTGCCTGCACCAGTAAGCTTCAGGGGGCGGAGGTTTTGTTTTCTGTCTGTGGAAGGGGCTTTGTGTCTGAGGAATAAAAGGCCTTGCATGTGCTTCTTCTCTCGGTCCGAGGTCGAGCCTTCGCTCTTTCGTCCCCTTCCCCCCCTGTCCCTGTCCCGAATAAGCCACCTCGCTTCTGTGGACGTAAAGCAAAATGGTCCGGTCCTTCTTCTCTCGCCTGTCCCTAATGGGCCTTATGGTTTCTGTGGATGTTAAGCACTATGTTTACTTACTTCTTCTCTCTGGCTTGATCTGTAGACACTTGTCTGGGATGGGGGGTGGGGGTATTGGCAGAAGAATGTTTGACCGGTTACCTTTCTATGTGTGGCAGGGTCTGTAGACACTCGTGTTTAGTTTTGCAGTTGCACATCAAAATATTTCTGACAAGATACAGTTGTATATTTTTCTCTTTGGGTGTGTGGGTTGGGCTAAGGGGCCTTGCGCTTGAGCTGTGCTCTGTGTACGGTAAATCAGTCACTAGATACTGTATAGCTAAATTATTGTGGGGTGGAACTTCCCTGAAGAAAAAGAGGTCATACTTCAGGATTTACCTTTGGTGCACTTTGCTTACCTTGTACTTACTCGCATGCCAGGTGAGAGTTACCAGAGGTGATTTGGGTCTTTGTGTTCATTTGATGTCTTTCAAGCTCTTATTAACTCCATTTGTTTGTTGTTTCTATCATACCTTCTGAACTGCTGATCCTTTTGTGACCAAGTTCAGTTTGATGGTACATCATGATGAGCCGTAGCATCTTGTGAAAAGATTGCTTTTCTGTGTGAAGGTTCAAAATGTTCAAAAGTTCATTGGCTATTTTTCAGGGTGATATCTTCTGAACAATTTAACTGTCTGTAGCCAAACCTAGTGTGGTGATGCATTATCATGAGCCATAAAGGCTTGCAAACAGATCGTTTTGCTGTCTTCAAGGTCAAGGTCACAGCCAGGACTCATATAATCAAAATATGATAGTTCTTCAGAACTGCTGATCCTTTTGCAACCAGAAAAAAAAAAAAAATCAGAAACAAGAATGACTGCTAGCGTTCTAAACAAGATCCAAACACATAAAAGGTTAATGTGAATGCTATTTATTTGGACAAAACACGGGATGTGAATTTTCAGGGTAATTCCCCTTTTCAAGCTACAAAACAAGAGTTAAATGGTGACAATTGAGATACAGGATACTTACCTGCTTTTGGTTGAGCCATGTTGTTTTCGTGTGCTGTTGTCCGCTGGAGGGTGGTGGGCTGTATGCCTGTACCTTGCGGTGTGCAGGTGGTGGGCTGTATGTCTGTACCTTGCGGTGTGCAGGTGGTGGGCTGTATGTCTGTACCTTGCGGTGTGCAGGTGGTGGGCTGTATGCCTGTACCTTGCGGTGTGCAGGTGGTGGGCTGTATGCCTGTACCTTGCGGTGTGCAGGTGGTGGGCTGTATGCCTGTACCTTGCGGTGTGCAGGTGGTGGGCTGTATGCCTGTACCTTGCGGTGTGCAGGTGGTGGGCTGTATGCCTGTACCTTGCGGTGTGCAGGTGGTGGGCTGTATGCCTGTACCTTGCGGTGTGCAGGTGGTGGGCTGTATGCCTGTACCTTGCGGTGTGCAGGTGGTGGGCTGTATGTCTGTACCTTGCGGTGTGCAGGTGGTGGGCTGTATGTCTGTACCTTGCGGTGTGCAGGTGGTGGGCTGTATGCCTGTACCTTGCGGTGTGCAGGTGGTGGGCTGTATGCCTGTACCTTGCGGTGTGCAGGTGGTGGGCTGTATGTCTGTACCTTGCGGTGTGCAGGTGGTGGGCTGTATGTCTGTACCTTGCGGTGTGCAGGTGGTGGGCTGTATGTCTGTACCTTGCGGTGTGCAGGTGGTGGGCTGTATGTCTGTACCTTGCGGTGTGCAGGTGGTGGGCTGTATGTCTGTACCTTGCGGTGTGCAGGTGGTGGGCTGTATGCCTGTACCTTGCGGTGTGCAGGTGGTGGGCTGTATGTCTGTACCTTGCGGTGTGCAGGTGGTGGGCTGTATGCCTGTACCTTGCGGTGTGCAGGTGGTGGGCTGTATGCCTGTACCTTGCGGTGTGCAGGTGGTGGGCTGTATGCTCTGTACCTTGCGGTGTGCAGGTGGTGGGCTGTATGCTGTACCTTGCGGTGTGCAGGTTGGTGGGCTGTATGCCTGTACCTTGCGGTGTGCAGGTGGTGGGCTGTATGCCTGTACCTTGCGGTGTGCAGGTGGTGGGCTGTATGCCTGTACCTTGCGGTGTGCAGGTGGTGGGCTGTATGCTGTACCTTGCGGTGTGCAGGTGGTGGGCTGTATGTCTGTACCTTGCGGTGTGCAGGTGGTGGGCTGTATGCCTGTACCTTGCGGTGTGCAGGTGGTGGGCTGTATGCCTGTACCTTGCGGTGTGCAGGTGTGGGCTGTATGCCTGTACCTTGCGGTGTGCAGGTGGTGGGCTGTATGTCTGTACCTTGCGGTGTGCAGGTGGTGGGCTGTATGCCTGTACCTTGCGGTGTGCAGGTGGTGGGCTGTATGCCTGTACCTTGCGGTGTGCAGGTGGTGGGCTGTATGTCTGTACCTTGCGGTGTGCAGGTGGTGGGCTGTATGTCTGTACCTTGCGGTGTGCAGGTGGTGGGCTGTATGTCTGTACCTTGCGGTGTGCAGGTGGTGGGCTGTATGTCTGTACCTTGCGGTGTGCAGGTGGTGGGCTGTATGCCTGTACCTTGCGGTGTGCAGGTGGTGGGCTGTATGTCTGTACCTTGCGGTGTGCAGGTGGTGGGCTGTATGTCTGTACCTTGCGGTGTGCAGGTGGTGGGCTGTATGTCTGTACCTTGCGGTGTGCAGGTGGTGGGCTGTATGCCTGTACCTTGCGGTGTGCAGGTGGTGGGCTGTATGTCTGTACCTTGCGGTGTGCAGGTGGTGGGCTGTATGTCTGTACCTTGCGGTGTGCAGGTGGTGGGCTGTATGCCTGTACCTTGCGGTGTGCAGGTGGTGGGCTGTATGTCTGTACCTTGCGGTGTGCAGGTGGTGGGCTGTATGCCTGTACCTTGCGGTGTGCAGGTGGTGGGCTGTATGCCTGTACCTTGCGGTGTGCAGGTGGTGGGCTGTATGCCTGTACCTTGCGGTGTGCAGGTGGTGGGCTGTATGCCTGTACCTTGCGGTGTGCAGGTGGTGGGCTGTATGTCTGTACCTTGCGGTGTGCAGGTGGTGGCTGCACTGAGAGCACTCCAGCAGTGGCCACAACGCTCGCCGCTGTTCCATCAGGCCAGTCTCCTCCCACCGCTACAGCGATCTCGCAGTCGGCGGTGTCGGTGTTGTGGCAGCCTCCCGCCGGCCCTAATGGTCCCTAACCTGCGCTATGAACTGGCGCGCAGAAAGATACGGCAGCCGCTTGACTGTGAGTACCAGACAGCAGTAGCAGCTGATCTTTATGTGTTCTGCTTACTTTCTCGCGCCAGGTTTTTCCCTGTTCTGGTTCTGTTGTTGGTTTTTGTGCTTCTTTTTCTTCTAACTTACTTTGATAGGGGTGGGGTGGGGAATGGATCGGTACATGTGCGTGTGTGTATGTGTGCTGTGGGGTGTGTGTGTGTGTGTGTGTGTGTGTGTGTGTGTGCATGCATGCATGCAAGCGTGCGTGTGCCAGTGTCTGTGTAAGTCAATGAGCACCAGTGGGTACTTCCATGATTTTATTGTTTCTAAGAGGTAACTGTAAAAAGCCCAAAACTGAACCAAACAAATGACAGTTACCAAAACAGGAGAATGTGTTCATGCCCTGGTTTTGCCTGATCCACCAGTGGCTTAGGCTTAGGCTTTTACCTTGTCACTAGTTTGACTGCTTTCTGATATTGCCACTCGTTTGACTGCTGTCTGATATTGCCACTAGTTTGACTGCTTTCTGATATTGCCACTAGTTTGACTGCTGTCTGATATTGCCACTAGTTTGACTGCTTTCTGATATTGCCACTAGTTTGACTGCTTTCTGATATTGCCACTAGTTTGACTGCTTTCTGATACTAGTTTGAAATGCCCAAAACTGAACCAAACAAATGACAGTTACCAAAACAGGAGAATGTGTTCATGCCCTGGTTTTGCCTGATCCACCAGTGGCTTAGGCTTAGGCTTTTACCTTGTCACTAGTTTGACTGCTTTCTGATACTAGTTTGACTGCTGTCTGATATTGCCACTAGTTTGACTGCTTTCTGATATAGGCTTTTACCTTGCCACTAGTTTGACTGCTTTCTGATATTGCCACTAGTTTGACTGCTTTCTGATATAGGCTTTTACCTTGTCACTAGTTTGACTGCTTTCTGATATAGGCTTTTACCTTGCCACTAGTTTGACTGCTTTCTGATATAGGCTTTTACCTTGTCACTAGTTTGACTGCTTTCTGATATAGGCTTTTACCTTGTCACTAGTTTGACTGCTTTCTGATATAGGCTTTTACCTTGTCACTAGTTTGGCTTTCTGATATAGGCTTTTACCTTGTCACTTGTTTGACTGCTTTCTGATATAGGCTTTTAGCTTGTCACTATGTGCTTTTCTGATATAGGCTTTTAGCTTGCCACTAGTTTGACCGCTTTCTGATATAGGCTTTTAGCTTGTCACTAGTTTGACCGCTTTCTGATATAGGCTTTTACCTTGTCACTAGTTTGCTTTCTGATATAGGCTTTTAGCTTGTCACTAGTTTGACCGCTTTCTGATATAAGCTTTTAGCTTGTCACTAGTTTGACCGCTTTCTGATATAGGCTTTTAGCTTGTCACTAGTTTGACTGCTTTCTGATATAGGCTTTTACCTTGTCACTTGTTTGACTGCTTTCTGATATAGGCTTTTAGCTTGTCACTTGTTTGACTGCTTTCCGATATAGGCTTTTAACTTGTCACTTGTTTGACTGCTTTCTGATATAGGCTTTTAACTTGTCACTTGTTTGACTGCTTTCTGATATAGGCTTTTAACTTGTCACTTGTTTGACTGCTTTCTGATATAGGCTTTTAGCTTGTCACTAGTTTGCCTGCTTTCTGATATAAGCTTTTACCTTGTCACTAGTTTGCCTGCTTTTTATGACACTTCTCTCTGTTCTCAGCCTCAGTGACAGCAGCTGGAGAGTATCAGAGCGTCTACCTGGGACCGCAGCTTTTCTTTGAGGACCGAGACCTGACGATGTTCACAACCTACACCTATCGCGTCACGGTCTTTAACGACATTGGGCAGACCACCAGCGAAGATTCGGCGGAGGTGACCACCTTTGGAGGGTTTCCCCGGCGAGCGCCCCAAGTGTCGGCCACTGCCCTCAGCCATTTGGAGATCTTCGTCAACTGGACCATGCCAGGTGAGGTGTCTGTCTGTGTTTAGGTGTGTGATGGACCATGCCAGGTGAGATGTCAGTCTGTGTTTAGGTGTCTGTCTGTGTTCTGTGTGTGATGGACCATGCCAGGTGAGATGTCTGTGTTCAGTGTCTGATGGACCATGCCAGGTGAGATGTCTGTGTTTAGGTGTCTGTGTTCAGTGTCTGATGGACCATGCCAGGTGAGATGTCTGTGTTTAGGTGTCTGTGTTCAGTGTCTGATGGACCATGCCAGGTGAGGTGTCTGTGTTTAGGTGTCTGATGGACCATGCCAGGTGAGGTGTCTGTGTTTGGGTGTCTGATGGACCATGCCAGGTGAGATGTCTGTGTTTAGGTGTCTGATGGACCATGCCAGGTGAGGTGTCTGTGTTTAGGTGTCTGATGGACCATGCCAGGTGAGATGTCTGTGTTCAGTGTCTGATGGACCATGCCAGGTGAGATGTCTGTGTTTAGGTGTCTGATGGACCATGCCAGGTGAGGTGTCTGTGTTGTGCATCTTGCACTATGCTGGGTGAGGTGTCTGTCTGCATCTAGTGTTTGTTGGACTGCCTGGTGATATGTGGGTGTATGTAGATTCAGTTGGACTGTGCCATGTGAGATGTATCTGTGTTTAGTGTTTGTTGGACTGTGCCAGGTGAGATGTCTGCATTTAGTGTGTGTTGACTATTCCCAGTGAGATGTCTGTTTATACTGTTTGTTGGACACTGCCATGTGAATGTCTGCATTTTTGTGTTTATTGGGCTGTGCCATAAGATAGGTTTACGTTTAGTGTTTGTTGGACTATGGCAGGTGAGGTGTCTGCATTTAATATAAGCTGAACTGTGCCTGGTGTGATGTGAGTGTGAGGTGTGTCTGTTTCTGTTTTCAGCTTCAGCTATCACTGTGCCTTTCAACAAGTCGCACAGAAAGTATTAGACATCCATCGCATGCTTGTCTTGCTTACTTCTCCCCAAAAGGACAAAATTGTAACGTCATGACTTAAATTGTGTGGTCAGTTCTGTGTGGACTTCCAAGTCTGATGGAGATTAGACAGTGGTCAGTGTATGGCTCATGTCTTGTTCTGACCACCAGACCCTGTGGAGCTGCAGGGAGATGTCCAGTACCTGAACCTGACCGCCCAGTCCCCAGAGGGATCAGCTGTGGCAAACCCTGCCGTGGGAACCAGCAACTTCACCCTCAGTGATCTGTCCCCCAGCACCGACTACACCGTGCGCCTGACAATCACCATCTTCGGTGGCGCCACCATCACCAGTGAGCCTGTGACTGTCGCCACCCTTGACGGAGGTATGAATGATGATAATTAACTCTCTCTTAGTTTTACAGAGCCCTGTCTATGGAAGGTCTCAGCACTTTTACAGAGCACGGTCTGAATGGGGATAACTCTCTTACAGAACCCTGTCTATGGAAGCTCTCAGCACTCTAACAGAGCACGGTCTGAATGAGGATAGCTCTCTCTCTTACAGAACCCTGTCTCTGGAAGCTGTCAGCACTCTAACAGAGCCTGGTCTGAATGAGGATAACTCTCTTACAGAACCCTGTCTATGGAAGGTCTCAGCACTCTAACAGAGCCTGGTCTGAATGAGGAAAAGCTCTTTTTTACAGAACCCTGTGAAATGGAAGGTTTTAAAGGTATCAAACAGAGAGGGTTTTTTTGAATGAGGGTGGACTCTTTATGAGAATCTCTTTGTAAGGGGAAAGGGCTTTTTGGCATTTTATTTGGGTTATCTACTTTGATGATGAGGGATGATGAGGGTGGTATCTACTTTGATGATGAGGGATGATGAGGGTGGTATCTACTTTGATGATGAGGGTGGTATCTACTTTGATGATGAGGGTGGTATCTACTTTGATGATGAGGGTGGTATCTACTTTGATGATGAGGATGGTATCTACTTTGATGATGAGGATGGTATCTACTTTGATGATGAGGGTGGTATCTACTTTGATGATGAGGGTGGTATCTACTTTGATGATGAGGGTTTGGTATCTACTTTGATGATGAGGGTGGTATCTACTTTGATGATGAGGGTGGTATCTACTTTGATGATGAGGGTGGTATCTACTTTGATGATGAGGGTGGTATCTACTTTGATGATAAGGGTGGTATCTACTTTGATGATGAGGATGGTATCTACTTTGATGATGAGGGTGGTATCTACTTTGATGATGAGGGTGGATTCCTCTCAGACTAGGATGTGGGCAGGTTTAGGAGCAGCCCATGGACACCTGTTGGTTGCTGTAGTCAGATTCTTGATGTGCAGACCCTGCAGTACGATGGACTGGCAAAGGCTTGGGCTGAGGTTGATGTACTTTATGAATATGCACGATGGATCGTCTCCAAAGGCTCGTAGGCAGCAAGCATCCTGGCAATCTCACAAAATGACAACACCTACAACTTCACAGTTTCACACATCTTGCTCTCACCAGTACCTGTAAGGAAACAACTTGGCATTAAAGAAGTTTAACCAAACTGAATGTGGTGCAGCATTGGCTTTGGACAAGCTGTCTGGGGCATCCTATGTCCGTGGCAGAGGGAGGGGTGTCAAGGTGGACTTGGTGATGCGGGATCATGTCCAGCTTTTGTTCAGTTGCTGTGCTGTGTTGTCCCCAGCCCCTGAAGGTATTCCTGCCCCAGTGCTGTCCATTGTGAGCACCACAGCTCTGAGGGTCACCTGGATTGTTCCTGAGCGCCCCAACGGGGACATCACCTCCTACAACCTGATCGTCAATGGGGAGACCGTCCCTACCGGCTCCACACAGCCCGGCTCCATGATTCTGAATGAGCTGCAGCCGTACACGGTGTATGATGTACAGGTGAGAAGTTGCGGAGTGAAAAAGTGTGAACCTGTTGTTTGAAGTGAATCCTGTTTTCTTGTCCCAGTTCAGAACTTTTCCTGTTTATTGTCCCATTTGAGAATTTCCCCTGTTTTATAATCCCAGTTGAAAATTTTGTGTGTTGTTGAATGTCCCAGTGGGGAGTTGTTCCTTTTCACTTTTTTCCTCCCAGGGGGAATGTTCCTGTTTTACTGTACTGTTCCACTGTCCCTGTTTTACTGTACTGTTCCACTGTTCCTGTTTTACTGTACTGTTCCACCGTTCTTGTTTTATTGTACTGTTCCACCATTCCTGTTTTACTGTACTATCCCACCATTCCTGTTTTACTGTACTGTTCCACTGTTCCTGTTTTACTGTATTGTTCCACTGTTCCTGTTTCACAGTAATGTTCCACTGTTCCTGTTTTACTGTACTGTTCCACCGTTCCTGTTTCACTGTACTGTTCCACTGTTCCCGTTTTACTGTACTGTTCCACCGTTCCTGTTTCACTGTACTGTTCCACTGTTCCCGTTTCACTGTATTGTTCCACCATTCCCGTTTTACTGTACTGTTCCACCATTCCTGTTTTACTGTATTGTTCCACTGTTCCTGTTTCACTGTACTGTTCCACTGTTCCTGTTTCACTGTATTGTTCCACTGTTCCTGTTTCACTGTACTGTTCCACTGTTCCTGTTTCACTGTACTGTTCCACTGTTCCTGTTTTACTGTACTGTTCCACCATTCCTGTTTCACTGTACTGTTCCACTGTTCCTGTTTCACTGTACTGTTTCACCATTCCCGTTTTACTGTATTGTTCCACTGTTCCTGTTTCACTGTATTGTTCCACTGTTCCTGTTTCACTGTACTGTTCCACCGTTCTTGTTTTATTGCACTGTTCCACTGTGGTGATGGTTAGTGACTGCATTCCCTGTTTTCCTCAGGTTGAAGCTTGCACCGTGTTCCGGTGCGCTCGCAGTGACAGCACCCTGGGCACCACGGCTGAAGCTTTGCCCCTGGGAGTGGCCTCCCCTGTATTGACGTCATTGAATGCAACAGCAATCAAGATTGATTGGCAGGTGCCTTCCCGCCCCAACGGAATCGTTCTGAGATACGATCTTTGGAGAAAGGCAATGCAGAGCTGCTCACAAGTGTAAGTTGCTGGCATTGTGGTGCGTCTGTTTTATGCTTCATTTATGCTGGCTGAGCGTCACCCTAACTGTCAACCCCCACATTCATCACATGAAACAACTCAGACACAGGTATTGCCGCTGTAGGCCACTAGCTGTGACATTTGTTTATTATGAATTTGGCACACTAAGCTGTGCAACCAAATTAGAGAAAGTACCACACTTTTGTACCAAATATTCCAGAAACTGAAAATGTTCACCAGTGATCTCCCCTGATGACATATGAGCTTTAATCACTTGGCACCTTCCATTTTGGGGCTGTAAACAAGCAGAAAGACCAGACTCTCTGGTATTACTGTGCAGCACCACCAAGTCCAACCTGCTACATGTTGCCTAACATTAGTGGAATTTCGAAAGAGCAAATGGCCTGGGCAGTGTGTTTTGGGGAATCTGTACAGTGTCCGTGCCTGCAGGACCTCGGGCTTTGTCAGGTAATCTGTGTATCTTTAGCCGCCAGGTGAAGGAAGCAGCCACAGGATGGTGTCCACAGATCACGGTTTTAGAAGACAAAGGAGAGCCGAGGTGGGGAATTGAACTGAGGTCATCTGCTTACCAGCCTAACATCTTACCGCTGGGCGACACCAGCTGATACATTAAGGAGGGGGGTTGACTGATGCTTGATATCCAATCTGTTGACATGTAATGGTGACAGCCTGCTCTCGGGGGCTTGATATCCAATCTGTTGTCATGTAATGGTGACAGCCTGCTCTCCGGGGGCTTGATATCCAATCTGTTGTCATGTGATGGTGACAGCCTGCTCTCGGGGGCTTGATATCCAATCTGTTGTCATGTAATGGTGACAGCCTGCTCTCGGGGGCTTGATATCCAATCTGTTGTCATGTAATGGTGACAGCCTGCTCTGGGGGGGGCTTGATATCCAATCTGTTGTCATGTGATGGTGACATGCTCTGGGGGGGCTTGATATCCAATCTGTTGTCATGTGATGGTGACAGCCTGCTCTGCGGGGCTTGATATCCAATCTGTTGTCATGTGATGGTGACAGCCTGCGCTCGGGGCTTCCTTTTTGCTGCAGCCCTTCACCTGAAATTAGCCCTGAGGACAGCAAGTGTACTTACCTTGAGTGCAGCGTCCTGGAGAACTTCTGTGGAGCTTCCTGTTTCACTGGCGCCAAGGTAAAAATACAATCTGATCATAGAGGTGAATAGATGGGTAATTGGTTTTTAACGACAGTCTGATTATGGGGTGAACAGATGGGTCATTGGTTTTTAACAACAGTTTGATCATGGGGTGAACAGATGGGTAATTGTTTTTTAACGAGTCTGATCATAGACGTGAATAGATGGGTAATTGGTTTTTAACAACAGTCTGATCATGGGGTGAACAGATGGGTAATTGTTTTTTAACGACAGTCTGATCCTGGGGTAAACAGATGGGTAATTATTTTTTAACGACAGTCTGATCCTGGGGTAAACAGATGGGTCATTGGTTTTTAACAACAGTCTGATCATGGGGTAAACAGATGGGTAACGGTTTTTAACAGCAGTCTGATCCTGGGGTGAACAGATGGTCATGGTATTCTGTCGGAGTCTGATCATGGGGTGACAGACTGGGTCATTAGGTTTTTAAATACAGTTCTGATCATGAGGGTGAACTAGATGGGTCATTGGTTTTTAACGAACAGTCTGATCATGGGGTGAACAGATGGGTCATTGGTTTTTAACAACAGTTTGATCATGGGGGTGAACAGATGGGTATTGGTTTTTAACAACAGTTGATCATGGGGTGAACAGATGGGTCATTGGTTTTTAACAACAGTCTGATCATGGGGTGAACAAGGGTACTGGTTTTTAACAGCAGTTTGATCATGGGGTGAACAAATGGGTAACTGGTTTTTAACAGCAGTATGATCATGGGGTGAACAAACCAGGGTAACTGGTTTTTAACAGCAGTTTGATCATGGGGTGAACAAACCAGGGTAACTGGTTTTTAACAGCAGTTTGATCATGGGGTGAACAGATATTTTCAGGTATTCTGTGTCGGTGTTCTGCATGACATTCGGGGTGACTATGACTTGTTTTCAGGTGTGCTATGATAATGTTCTGCGTGACATCTAGGGTGGCTATGGCTGCGACTTTTGTTTTCAGGTGTGCTGTGACGGAGTTCTGCACGACATCCAGAGTGGCTACGACTGCTGCAGCAGCAGCTACATCCCCAGACCCTCACCAGAGGCGGTGTGCTGCGCGGGGAAGTTCTATCAGCCTCAGCCAGACTTCATCTGCTGTGGAACGAGGTGAGCAATGGCAGAGGGTTTTTCTTCGGGTGTCAACAGGTCACAGTGACATTTCTGAAGGCCATTGCTAGATGTTGTGCTTGAGTCTGCAGATCTTGGATTTGAGGAGCATCAGACATGTATCATGTGCACAGATGCCAGTTTTCTTCTGTTAAATTTTTGCATGTTGCCGTTGTTTAGTATGGAAGTGCAGTGAAACTTTCACAGGTGCCAGGGTGATTGGATAGTTTTCGAAGAGATGTGGAAGTATACCGACATTTCAACTCCAACCTTCTTCGTGGAGTCTTTGTTAAACTAGATGCCTGAGTGGGATGGAAAGGGTTAATGGTGTGGACAGATATGTGAGTGGAATGGAAAGGGTTAATGGTGTGGCCAGGTACATAAGTGGGGTGGACAGGGATTAACAGCATGGTTTGTGTGGACAGGTACCTGAGTGGGATGGAAAGGGTTAAATGTATGTGTGGACAGGCACCTGAGTGGGATGGAAAGACTCAACAGTGTGATGTGTGTGGACAGGTACCTGAGTGGGATGGAAAGAATTAACAGTGTGGTGTGTGTGGACAGGTACCTGAGTGGGATGGAAAGAATAACAGTGTGGTGTGTGTGGACAGGTACCTGAGTGGGATGGAAAGACTCAACAGTGTGGTGTGTGTGGACAGGTACCTGAGTGGGATGGAAAGAATTAACAGTGTGGTGTGTGTGGACAAGTACATGACCAGGATAGAAGACATTAATGATGTGTGTGGCCAGGTACCTGAGTGGGATGGAAAGGGTTAATGGTGGTGTGTGTGGCCAGGTACCTGAGTTGGGTTGGAAAGGGTTAATGGTGGTGTGTGTGGCCAGGTACCTGAGTGGGATGGAAAGGGTTAATAGTGTGGGGTGTGTGTGTGTGTCCAGGTATGTGCAGGTGCTGCCAGGCGAGGTGTGTTGCGTGTCGCCGGTGGAGGACCGGGTGTCGGTGGGACAGGGGGACAGCTGCTGTGCCGGGGTGCCCTACTCCTCCGCAGGGTCCCAGATGTGCTGTGGGGGTACGTCCTCCTCAACTCCTTACAGCCACAACTCTTCCGTGCTGTCCTGGATCACTTTCAGATAGCGCTAGTCTCCTCTCTCCAGCAGGCTCACTGCATGCTTGTCGCATGCGATTCTAAACGAGTGACTGCTGCTTTTTATAGCGCGTTTTGAATACCCAGGCAAGTGGTGTCCTGACGTAAGTGGTGTTCTCATAAAGACAACCCTAATGGGAGATCACTCCTGTGGGAATGTTGTTAGCCTTGTGAGACTTCCATCGTACTGGTGTGTATTGAGGTTTTGTCTTCTTATCGCTGTCTTCCTTTCTCCCTCTCTCTCTCTCTCTCTCTCTCTCTCTCTCTCTCTCTCTCTCACTCTGCCTCTGTGTCTCTTTCTCCCATCTGTCTGTCTGTTTCTCTCTCGCTTCCTCCCGTTTTCCCTTTTGTACACTCTTCCCACTCCCATATTATGTGTTAGATTTTTCCACCAATAGGTGAAATTCCATCAGACCTTGAGTGGACAGAAATGTGCAAAATTGTATTTCATTACTTTCTAGGGCAGCATTTTTGGTTACAAAGTTCTGAATTTCTACCAGAACTGAGTGGGATGGAAAGGGTTAATGGTGGTGTGTGTGTCCAGGTACGTTCAGGTGCTGCCAGACGAGGTGTGCAGCGTGTCTAGAATCTTACATATGCTTATAACTGCTACTGGTTTCTTGTGTTTGTCTGTGCAGACCTGTTGGTTGGTGACTACAGACGTCAGTGTTGTGGCGGGGATGTGGTGACGGACACCTCGGTGTGTTGCGGCAACGCCACCCTTGGGCAGGTGTACCTCCAGCAGCATGGCTACTCCTGCTGTGGTCAGGTGTACTCTGCCGCCGACACCTCCCTGTGTTGTCATAGCGATACAGGGCACACAAAGGTAAGTCTGTACATCCTTTAGCTGTAACATGCTGCAGTCAGGTGTACTCTGCCGCCAGGACACCTCCCTGTGTTGTCATAGCGACACAGGGCACACAAAGGTAAGTCTGTACATCCTTTAGTTGTAACCTGCTGCGGTCAGGTGTACTCTGCCGCCGACACCTCCCTGTGTTGTCATAGCGATACAGGGCCCACAAAGGTAAGTCTGTACATCCTTTAGTTGTACCCTGCTGTGGCCAGGTGTAATCTGCCGCCGATACTTCCATGTGTTGTCATAGTGACACATAGGCCACACTAAGTTAGGTTTGGAGTGAAAGATTGAAAGTGATTGTCTGTCCAGATGTTGATTCACATGTAAGTTAGGTTTGGAATGAAAGATTGAAAGTCTGATTGTCCAGATGTTGATTCACATGTAAGTTAGGTTTGGAGTGAAAGATTGAAAGTCTGATTGTCTTCCAGATGTTGATTCACATGTAAGTTAGGTTTGGAATGAAAGATTGAAAGTCTGATTGTCTCTCCAGATGTTGATTCACATGTAAGTTAGGTTTGGAGTGAAAGATTGAAAGTCTGATTGTCTCTCCAGATGTTGCATCACATGTTTCGTTCTGCCTAAATGCGCTGTGGTCATTGACACAAAAATGAACACTGTCATGGTAAAGGCACATGATCACCAGTATGATGCTTCACACCTTCATCTAGGTGTTATCAGAAATAAGATTGTTTTGTACAGGCTGATGATTTGGCATTTCCTTTTGGGGGACTCCCTTCTGACATACAGTGTGTCTGTTTACAGGTACACTACTACCAGAGTGGGCTAGAGAAAGCCTCGGCCAACGAGGTGTGACATACAGTGTGTCTGTTTACAGGTACACTACTACGAGAGTGGGCTAGAGAAAGCCTCGGCCAACGAGGTGTGACATACAGTGTGTCTGTTTACAGGTACACTACTACCAGAGTGGGCTAGAGAAAGCCTCGGCCAACGAGGTGTGAGTGTGACATACAGTGTGTCTGTTTACAGGTACACTACTACCAGAGTGGGCTAGAGAAAGCCTCGGCCAACGAAGTGTGACATACAGTGTGTCTGTTTACAGGTACACTACTACGAGAGTGGGCTAGAGAAAGCCTCGGCCAACGAAGTGTGTTGTGGGCTGGAGAAAATCTCTGCAGGCTTGTCATGCTGCAACTATGTGGGCTACAACCCCACCACTCAGATTTGCGCTGACCGCGCAGACCATATTTCAGGTGGGGACAGTGGCTGTCTTATTGTAATGATAGTAATAATGATAAAAAAGATTTATACAGTGCCTCATCTTGCACTTTAAGTTACAGTGACAACAGACACAGACACACAAGTTTGCACACACGCATGCACACATGCACACACACACGCACGCACGCACATGCACACACACACATGCACACACACACATACATGTTCACACACACACGCACACACACATGCACACACACGCACACACACATGCACAAATGCCTACACACACACACGCATGCATGCATGCACACACGTACGTACACATGGTATGTTGAGGGTGTGGTGTTGTTATTTTCCATCCTTTCAGATACCTGATCAATGCATAGCACTGGTGACTGACCCGTCCCTAATAAGCCTTATGGTTTCTGAGGACGTTAAGCACAATGTTTACTTACTTTGTAGTGACTGATACCACTAGAAATATCCTTTCAGATACCTGATCGCTGCATAGCATGACTGTGGTGACCAGTACCACTATAAACATTCTTTCAGATACCTGATGACCCAGTTACCTGGTCACTGCATAGCATGACTGTGATGACTGTTGCCACTAGAAACATCCTTTGAGGTACCTGACCACTGCATCAGTGTGGCTGTTGTGACCCGTGCCGCTAGAAAGGCTGTGGATCTGCACAGCCATGGTGAAGAAGCGTGGAAGACTTTCTCAGTGTGATTGTTGCTGTCTGCCACCCAGGGTGCGGTACAGGGGTGGTGTGCCCCGTCATACAGTCCAACAGTGCCCAGTGCAATCGCTGCGACTTTGACAGCGCCACCACGGTGTGCGGGTCTGTGGCGGGCTATCACGTCGCCCCCACCACACCGGCACCAGGTGACGGCTCCGTCTGCTCCTCGGGAGAGGAAAAGGTCTACTCCGGGCTGGACCTGTCTTTCACTGGTAAGCCTTGTGTGGTGTGTGTGCTGTGTGTTATGTGGTGTGGTGTGTGTTATGTGGTGTGTGTTGTCTTTTGCGTGTTGTGTGGTGTGTGTTGTCTGTTGCGTGTTGTGTGTTGGAGTCGTGGGCAGACCAGTGGTACAGATTGCAAGGGGATTCAACCCCTTAAAATTTATTATTAATTCTATCGTTATTGTAGTTGTTGTTAGTTTTCTTGTCAGTAGGAGGAGAGCTTTCATATATCTTATAAGAAGCAACATATATTTGAAAAGTAAGCCGTCATATATTCCTCACCCCCCCCCCTTCCCATCCCCACAAAGGAAAGGAAAAGGGTATATTGGAGAGAGGCACCATCCTACTCCCCTTCCCCTCCCACCCCCCACCCCTCCACACCTGCACTCTCACTCCCACAAAGGAGGTAAGAAGGGTGTGTCAGAGAGGGGAACCTTGATGCTTTTGTACTGCGCTTTAAGGAAGCAAAGTTGGCGAACAAGACTTTTGGTGTGTTAAAATGACTCTGTGCTTGCATTTAGATTCAAATGTCCATCTCTGTCAAGATCAAGCTGATGGCTATTTTGCAAAGCCTGTACACTGTTCAGTGTGTAAAGTTCTGTGATTAACTGCATCTCTACTAGAACCCTACTTTCCCCTCCCTTTTCCATGGCCAGTATCTGTACCGTGCTTTTTCTTCTCTCTAGACGGGTCTCTGTCGGCCTACAGCGTGTACCAGTACTCTGTGCGAGTGATCAACAGTGCGGGGGCCACCAGCAGCCCCTACGTGGAGGCTCAAACCCAGGAGGCTGCTCCCTCAGGTGTGGCGCCCCCCAACACCCGCATCAACCCCGACCAGCTCTACATCATCTACCTCAACTGGGGCCTGCCGCAGCAACCCAACGGTAAGCCTCTGCTTCCTGTGGGTGTGGTGGTGGTGGGGGGGGGGGATGCATGTCTGAATGTGGATGGTGGGTGGGCGAGTAGGTGTATATGTGCATGGGTGTTTGTGGCATTGTCCTTTGTTTGCCATGTACCTGAGAAAAGTGTCCTCTGACGCTGTGACACAACCCTTGGAGAGGAGTGTCTGTGGTGGCTTTTCACACAATTTGTCAAAGCTGGTTCCTGATTTACTTGTGAAATTTGGATAAATAAATTCCTTGAAACTTTTGTGATTTTTTTTCCTCATCGCTGCATGTGTTTGCTTTGTTTTTCCAGGTGAAATTATCCGCTATATCCTTCTGCGTGATGGTGTGGAACTGTTCCGTGGCCTGGACACAGAATTTACTGATGACAGAAATGTGCTGCCATACAGAACTTACAGCTACATTCTCTCTGCCTGCACCACCGCTGGTTGTACCAACAGTCCTGTGGTGAGTGTTGTGTTGTGACAGAAATGTGCTGCCATACAAAACATACAGCTACATTCTCTCTGCCTGCACCGCCGCTGGCTGTACCAACAGTCCTGTGGAGAGTGGTGTTGTGACAGAAATGGCCTACCACACAGGATCTGCATCCAGGACTGTCTTGAATGTAGCTGTGTACAGTTCGGTATCCATTAACCCTCTCTGTGTGGTGGGTGATGGTGACAACAGCGTAACTGTGTACTGATCATTGTGCATTAACCCTTTCCGTGTGGCAGATGATAGTGACAACAGCATGACTGTGCACTGATCATTGTGCATTAACCCTTTCTGTGTGGCAGGTGATGGTGGCCACAGCATTGTCTGTGTACTGATCATTGTACGTTAACCCTTTTTGTGTGGCAGATGATAGTGACAACAGCATGACTGTGCACTGACAGTGATAATCTTGGGATGATGGTAGCCACAGCATGACCGTGTACTGATCATTGTACATTAACCCTTTCTGTGTGGCAGATGGTAGTGACAACAGCATGACTGTGCACTGATTGTGCATTAACCCTTTCTGTGTGGTAGATGATAGTAACAACAGCATGACCATGCACCGATCATTGTACATTAACCCTTTCTGTGTGGCAGGTGATGGTAGCCACAGCATGACTGTGCACTGCTCATTGTGCGTTAACCCTTTCTGTGTGGCAGGTGACGGTGGCCACAGCACAAGGTGTGCCAGAGGAGATCCCAGCACCTGTGGTGACGGTCCTCAGCCCCACCAGTTTACAGGTGGGCATCCAGGCCCCTGGCCGCCCCAACGGGGTCGTGCTGCAGTACACTGTGCTCATCTGGGGCAGAGTGGAGACCTACACCGTCAAGGCACCGCAGGACATCAGGCTGGAAGGTACGTGTGTGGTGTAGACTGGCAAACAGTACTCTGTGAAAGCTCTACAGAATGGCATGTTACGAGGTAAGTATGTACACCTTTTTCATGTTTTCTTCTTCTGCTTCTCGATCGCTACTCCACGCTGAGAGTCCAGTCTGCAAGGTGAATGTTTTCATGTTGTGAACTTCATCATTGTCTAAATGTAATTCTTGCACAAAATTTAGACTGTTTACAAGGACGTTGTTGTGACAGTTTGCAACTGCCATGGGGTCGTGTATTGCGCAGGCCAGCTGTATAAAATTGCACATTTCACCCACTGCTTTGTTACACAGGTGACGTGAGGCAGTGTCTGGTCCCTCACACACAGGTGACTGAATCACAGAGGTGTGCACGGCAGTGGGGTGGGGGGTGGGGGTATTGGCACACAACGGGAGGAGAACCTACAATGCCGTGTCTAAAAGTAAGACACGATATGAGGAACTGGTGATTTGTCGGCTCAGACGCATGACACTTTTTTGTTGCAGGTCTGATCCCCTACACAGAGTACACTGCCTACGTGGAGGTATGCACTGCAGTGGGTTGTGGTAACAGTCCCAACGTCACCGTGACTACCGCTGAAGCAACACCTCAAGGTCAGTTCTGAAGCTGGTACAATGTGTACACAGAGGTGGTGAGTTAATGTAGTAACCGTCCCGGTGTTGTCATGACTACTGTTTTTATGACATCCTTGATAAAGTGCTTCCCTGATGCAAAAAAAAAAAGGAGAGATGTTATGGTTATGGTGTCTCGCTAGAATTCTAACTCTGTGCACTCTTACATGGGGCAAAGCTCTCACTTTGGTCAGTCTGAACTTTCTCCACATCAGCTGTGGAAGGGAATTGCTCTCAGAGGGACACAGTTTGGCAGGCAAGGGGTTAACAGAAAATCCTTCAAAATAAAATTCTGCTTGAAATAGAAACTGCAAAATTCCATTTGTGTTCATTCCATGTGCTAGTTAAAAGATAATTTGTGTTAAGAAGACAGTTTTTGATGGTTCCAGATGTTGTGCATTAAAGGAAAAAACATTGCAAAGAAGCATTACAAGCCATATCGATAGGAGTCTAATTCAAAATAAATAGATACACATCACTTTTTCACTCAATTTCTGGTCCAGTTTGTTAAAAAATTATGTTTGTAGCGCTGACCAAGAGTGTCGCCATTTTGTGCCCTGTCACAGTGTCCGTGACGTCATGAACAGGGCCGGAGTGTGTGGCCAAAGTATCAAAGACGTTGTGGGCCAGCCTTTTCTGCTCTACATTGATAATGAGTGAACCGACATGGCTGCACCCCCAGGATCTGAAACTTGAAGCATTATTTATTTTGTATGACTGTTGATGGAACAGGCAAAGGAAGCCAACAGATGGAAGTATTTGCAATGTTTTTAGGCCAGCTTACATCCTTGCTTCTGTACCCCTCTAAAAGACTATTTCTCTGTTCTTACACTATAAAACATTGCCCTGTAATAGGGTGTAGACAGCCCCATGTGGTTCTGGACAGCCCATTCTATTCACTCGTTCTACCTTTCGCTGCAGGCGTTGACAGCCCCATGTGGTTCTGGACAGCCCATTCTATTCACTCGTTCTGCCTTTCGCTGCAGGCGTTGACACCCCCAGTGTGGTGGTGCTGACCGCCAGCTCTGTGGACGTCTACTGGAAGCCGCCGACGGTGCTGAACGGTCAGCTGCAGGCCTACAGCCTCATCCTGCAGGACATCGGCAGCGAGCGGCTGGTCTACAGCGGCGCCAACCTCTCCACCACCGTGGAGAACCTCATCCCCGGCAGGACCTACAGCTTCGTCCTGGACGTCAGCACCAACGGCGGCAGCACGCGCAGCCAGCCCTACCGGATCGTCATGCCCACCAGGACGCCGCTCAACGTCCCACCGCCGGAGACGGTCAACGTGCTGAGCGCCACGCAGATGTTCGTGTCGTGGTCGGCGGTGGTCTCGGCGGAGGGCGCCATCGGCCAGTACAGGGTGCTGCTGAACCTGGGGCTGGACACCGAGGTGGTGACGGGCGTGGGCACGGCTCTGTCCGTGACGCTGTCCGGCCTCAAGCCCTACACGGTGTACGAGGTGCGTCTGCAGGCCTGCCTGCTTGGCGTGCCTAACGGCTGCGGAACCAGCGACCCTGTCGTCAACCGCACCTACGAAGCGCCCCCTACCGGCCAGGCCCCGCCCACTCTGACCCCTGTGGCTTCGGATGCGGTGAGGATCGAGTGGGAAGACCCCTCAGACCCCAACGGGGTCATTCTCTTTTTCCGCATCTTCCAGCGAGCAGGAGGGGCGACAGACAGCGAGATTCTGATCAACCAGGTGGCCGGGGACACCTTCAGCTTCACGCACTCCGGCCAGGACCTGCAGCCCTACTCCCTCTACCAGTACGGCGTCATGGCCGTGAACTCTCGAGGTCAGACGGCGGTGGAATACGCCAGCGTGAGGACTCTTCAGTCCCCGCCTGCAGGCCTGAACCCGCCTTCCGTCAACGCCACCAGCGCCTACAGCATCGCCCTCGAGTGGAGGCCCCCCAGCCAGCCCAACGGCGTCATCTCCCTGTACAAGATCTACTACAGGTTCGGCACTGAGGAAGCCAGCGCGGAGACCTCGCTGACGGTGAATGGCAACGTGACCGACACGACGGTCAGCGGCCTCCAGCCGTACTCGCAGTATCTGGTGCGACTGGAGGCCGTCAATGACGCCGGCAGCGTCTCCAGCACGGAGGTGTCCGTCTCCACGAAGCAGGCGTCTCCTTCCGGTCTCCAGGGCTTCTCAGTGGAGAAGATAACGACGGGCAACGCGGTCATTCTGCGGTGGGACCCTCCGCTCACACCCAACGGCGTCATCACCACGTACAGGGTGTACGACATGTCCGACGCGGAGAACTCCATCTACAGAGGCGTGGCTCGAGTGTTCGAGTTCAGACGCCTGCAGCCGTTCACGGAATACCAGGTGAAGCTGGAGGCCTGCACTGCAGTGGGCTGCACACGTGGCAAGGAGCAGGCTTTCACAACGGCTGAAATTCCGCCCAGCGCGCAGCCCATCCCGTTGATGGGGGCCGTGACCTCCGACAGCGTCGTGCTGAGGTGGACCGCTCCGTTAAACGCCAACGGCAAAATCACCTCGTACGAAGTGTACAGGAGGTCCACTCCGCTGAGGCGGAAACGCCAGACGGCGGACACGGGGCCAGCCGGAGAGGTTGTGTACCGAACGCTGGACACGGACGCCGAGACGTACGAATACGCCGACACGGGGCTCGAGCCGTACACGCGATACGGGTACAAGATCAGAGCGTCCAACTCCCGAGGCTTCACGGACAGTCCTTGGCAGACGGTGCAGACCAGCCAGGCGGCCCCGGAGGGAGTGGCGCCCCCTGTGGTGTCTCACGTCGACGGGGAGGTGAACTCCGTCAACGTGTCGTGGTCGCCGCCGGTCAGCCCCAACGGCGTGCTGCAGAGCTACCGACTGCGGCGCAACGACAGCATCCCGCTGAGCCTGCCCGCGGACGGCGCGCTGTTCTACGTGTACGACGGCCTGCGGGCCTACACCTGGTACAGCTTCACGCTCACCGTCTGCTCGGGGGGAGGCTGCACGGTCAGCGACCCCGCCGTCGTCAGAACGAAGGAAGCCGCCCCGCTCTCCGTCAGTCCCCCGACGCTGTTCCCCGTGGACTCCACGTCCATCAAGGCCAACTGGACCACCCCGCAGATGAGCAACGGGGAGATCAACCTGTACCAGCTGAGCGTGAACGGGGAGGTGGTGTACGAGGGGATGGACAGGCAGTACACCGTCACCGGTCTCGTGCCCTTCCAGGAGTACCCCTTCTTCCTCACGGCTTGCACCCGAGGAGGGTGCACGCGAAGCGAGGTGGTGACCGGTCGCCCTGACGACTCGCCTCCGGCCGACTTGGACCCGCCCTTCCTGCGGGTTGTCAGTTCCACAGCCATCGAGGTGTCCTGGACGGCGCCCAAGAGCCCGAACGGAGTTATTTCCTCCTACGACGTCCGGCGGGACGGAAACCTGATCTTCACGGACAGCCGGGCGCTGGACGGCGCGCTGGTCACCGCCTTCACGGACTACGAGCTTCAGCCCGGGGAAGAGTACACCTACACCATCATCGCCCGCAACGCCAAGGGCAGCGTGGAGAGCCCGCCCTCCCAGGCCCGCACCTACTCCACCTCGCCCACCGGGCTGGCCGCCCCCGCCCTCACCCCCGTCTCCTCCACCTCCATCCGGGCCACCTGGGTCGCGCCCGTCAGCCCCAACGGGCAGATCGTGAACTACACGCTGTACCGCGGCAACGACCTGGCCTACTCGGGGTCGGCGGACCAGCTGACCTACGTGGTGCCGGGGCTGAGCTTCTTCACGCAGTACACCTTCCGTCTGCAGGCCTGCACCCCCAGAGGCTGCGCCCTCAGCCAGCCCTGTCACCGCGCAGACGATGGAGGCTCCGCCGCAGCAGCTGGGGGCTCCCTCCCTGACGGCGCTTGCCGGTGAATCCGGGGCTCACCGGGCGGTGCTGGCAAGCTGGCGCCCGCCGGTCAGGCCCAACGGCAACGTGCTGTATTACCAGCTGCAGCGGAGAAGCGTGGCACGGAGCGAGGCAGGTCAGTTGGGGGTCGTGGGGAGCACTTTGGGCACCTTTCCGTGTACGTTGGAAACGTCCCTGTGTTTGGTGGAGGGTGGTTCTTTTCAAAAGCTTCCTTGCACTTGCTTAGACAACACAAGCATTGTTGTAGTAAATGTTCTTGTTGGAGTTGTTTGCCCCCCCATAAACTGATGTTTTATTCACTTCATCGTCATCTTTTTCTTTTTCTTTTTTCTTTTTTTCTTTCTTCTTTTTTCTTTTTTTCTTTTTGAGATGGCCAGTAGTGAAAATAGTTTGCTCCTTATGTGGGTTTGTACAATCTGTGTGTTATTTTGTTTATATTAATGATAATAATACATAACTTATATGGTGCTATTCTCTGATCTACATAAACTCACTGCATTTTATCCAAACGCTTTATGCAGATGCCTGTGGTTGTTTTTGTTTTTCTCTCTGTATTTGTCGTCTTACTGCTCATTTGGGATGCTTGGTCTCTTCTCAGGTAATAGCCCTGGTGATGTGATCCCAGTGCACAGTGGTTTTCAGAGCTCTGTGTGTATGTATTATATGTGTGTACAATCCTACTGTTTTGTTGCTTTTTATCCAGATGCCTGTGTGGTGTTGTTGTCTGTATTTGTCATCTTACTGGTCATTTGGGATGCTTGATCAGATGCCTGTGTGTGGTGTTGTTGTCTGTATTTGTCATCTTACTGGTCATTTGGGATGCTTGGTCAGATGCCTGTGTGTGGTGTTGTCTGTATTTGTCATCTTACTGGTCATTTGGGATGCTTGGTCAGATGCCTGTGTGTGGTGTTGTCTGTATTTGTCATCTTACTGGTCATTTGGGATGCTTGGTCAGATGCCTGTGTGTGGTGTTGTTGTCTGTATTTGTTATCTTGCTGGTCATTTGGGATGCTTGGTCAGATGCCTGTGTGTGGTGTTGTCTGTATTTGTCATCTTACTGGTCATTTGGGATGCTTGGTCAGATGCCTGTGTGTGGTGTTGTCTGTATTTGTCATCTTGCTGGTCATTTGGGATGCTTGGTCAGATGCCTGTGTGTGGTGTTGTCTGTATTTGTCATCTTGCTGGTCATTTGGGATGCTTGGTCAGATGCCTGTGTGTGGTGTTGTCTGTATTTGTCATCTTACTGGTCATTTGGGATGCTTGGTCAGATGCCTGTGTGTGGTGTTGTCTGTATTTGTCATCTTACTGGTCATTTGGGATGCTTGATCAGGTGCCTGTGTGTGGTGTTGTCTGTATTTGTTATCTTACTGGTCATTTGGGATGCTTGGTCAGATGCCTGTGTGTGTTGTTGTCTGTATTTGTCATCTTGCTGGTCATTTGGGATGCTTGATCAGGTGCCTGTGTGTGTTGTTGTCTGTATTTGTCATCTTACTGGTCATTTGGGATGCTTGGTCAGATGCCTGTGTGTGGTGTTGTCTGTATTTGTCATCTTGCTGGTCATTTGGGATGCTTGGTCAGATGCCTGTGTGTGGTGTTGTCTGTATTTGTCATCTTACTGGTCATTTGGGATGCTTGGTCAGATGCCTGTGTGTGGTGTCTGTATTTGTCATCTTGCTGGTCATTTGGGATGCTTGGTCAGATGCCTGTGTGTGGTGTTGTCTGTATTTGTCATCTTGCTGGTCATTTGGGATGCTTGGTCAGATGCCTGTGTGTGGTGTTGTTGTCTGTATTTGTCATCTTGCTGGTCATCTTTTTGCTTGGTCTGTCCTCAGGTGAGAGCCCTGGCGACGTGGTCCTGGTGCACAACGGTACGGGGTTTGAGTACACCGACGCTGATCCCAACCTTCTCCCCTACCGACCCTACCAGTACATGGTCATCGCCATCAACGGGGCTGGCAAAGCCAACAGTCCCTGGGCTGACATCACCACCAAACAGGCGCCGCCCACATCCGTCGATCCTCCTGTCATTGTGGTAGGCAGTGTGTGAGAGTGGGGGCAGTGGGGTGGTGGGGCGTCAGTTGTTGGGGGGGGAGTGGCAGGTGGTGGGGTGGAGGCATTGGTGGTGGGGTGGGAGTGGCAGTTGGTGGGTGGGGTGGGAGGGCAGTTGGTGGGGTGGGGGGGGAGAGTTGGGGGTGGTGGGGTCAGTTGTGGGGTGGGGTGGGGGCAGTTGGTGGGGTGGGGTGGGAGGGCAGTTGGTGGGGTGGGGTGGGAGGGCAGTTGGTGGGGTGGGGTGGGGGGGCAGTTGGTGGGTGGGGTGGGAGGGCAGTTGGTGGGTGGGTGGGAGTGGGAATTGGTGGGGTGGGGGGAGTGTTGGTGAGGGTGGGTAGGAGGGGCAGTTGTGGGGTGGGTGGGGAGGCAGTTGGTGGGGTGGGTGGGGGGGCAGTTGTTGGGGTGGGGTGGGGGGCAGTTGTGGGGTGGGGTGGAGGGGCAGTGTGGGTGGGGTGGGAGGGGCAGTGGTGGGGTGGGGTGGGAGGGGCAGTTGGTGGGATGAGGTGGGGTGGGGTGGGAGGGGCAGTTGGTGGGGTGGGGGGCAGTTGGTGGGGTGGGGTGATGGGGGGGGGGCAGTTGGGGGGAGGGGGCAGGTGGTGGGGTGGGGTGGGAGGGGCAGTTGAAGGGAGGGATGGGCAGGAGGCAGTTGGGGAAGGGATGGGGAGGGGACATTTAAGGGAGTGAGGGGCTGGATACTGGCAAGATCAGTGGTCAGTCAACAGATAGTGGCAAGACCTCTGAAACACACATTGCCCTCTGAAAGTTGTGGGCAACCGTCCTAAAGTTGATGTCATCACCAAAGATGCAAGTGATTGCTTAAAGGAGGAGGGTGTTTACGGCCAGCTCGTGTGGTGTTTCAGTAGACCTAGAATACAGACCAGACTGAAATACCTGTGTTTCAGTAGACCTAGAGTACAAACCAGACTGAAATACCCGTGTTTCAGTAGACCTAGAGTACAAACCAGACTGAAATACCCGTGTTCAGTAGACCTAGAGTACAAACAGACTGAAATACCGGTTTCAGTAGACCTAGAGTACAAACCAGACTGAAATACCCGTGTTTCAGTAGACCTAGAGTACAAACCAGACCAAAATACCTGTGTTTCAGTAGACCTAGAGTACAAACCAGACTGAAATACCCGTGTTTCAGTAGACCTAGAGTACAAACCAGACTGAAATACCCTGTGTTTCAGTAGACCTAGAGTACAAACCAGACTGAAATACCCTGTGTTTCAGTAGACCTAGAGTACAAACCAGACTGAAATCCCCTGTGTTTCAGTAGACCTAGAGTACAAACAGACTGAAATACCTGTGTTTCAGTAGACCTAGAGTACAAACCAGACTGAAATACCTGTGTTTCAGTAGACCTAGAGTACAAACCAGACTGAAATACCTGTGTTTCAGTAGACCTAGAGTACAAACCAGACTGAAATACCTGTGTTTCAGAGCACTACAGCAACCACCATCACGGTCACCCTGACGGCACCCCAGGAACCAAATGGCGTCATTCGCCTTTACAGCGTCCTTGTCGACGGAACTGTGGTCAGTGACTGGACCTTTTCATATAACTTGCCTGGATACCATTCCGACTCTGGTACACAGGGTTTTCTCTTTTTCTCCATTTGCATTAAGTGCATCATGGAGACTTGCCCTTGCTGCCAAAATTAAGTTACTTTAACTAGCTGCCATGGCATAATAATAAAAAATGATGATGGCACTGTGAAGTGACTCAGCCCATGTGTGCGTGCATTATTTCAGCAAGCGTCAGGCCTGTCACTGTGACTCAGCCCATGTGTGTGTGCATTATTTCAGCAAGCGTCAGGCCTGCCACTGTGATGTCACTCAGCCCATGTGTGTGCATTATTTCAGCAAACATCAGCCGGCCTGTCACTGTGAAGTGACTCAGCCCATGTATGTGTGCATTATTTCAGCAAGTGTCAGGCCTGTCACTGTGATGTCACTCAGCCCATGTGTGTGTGGGGCATTATTTCAGCAAGCGTCAGGCTGTCACTGTGACTCAGCCCATGTGTGTGTGCATTATTTCAGCAAGCGTCAGGCTGTCACTGTGACTCAGCCCATGTGTGTGTGCATTATTTCAGCAAGCGTCAGGCTGTCACTGTGAAGTCACTCAGCCCATGTGTGTGTGTGTGCATTATTTCAGCGAGCGTCAGGCCTGTCACTGTGACTCAGCCCATGTGTGTGCATTGTTTCAGCAAGTGTCAGGCCTGTCACTGTGATGTCACTCAGCCTATGTGTGTGCATTATTTCAGCAAGCGTCGCCTATGTGTGTGCATTATTTCAGCAAGCGTCAGGCCTGTCACTGTGATGTCACTCAGCCCATGTGTGTGTGCATTATTTCAGCAAGCGTCAGGCTGTCACTGTCACTCAGCCCATGTGTGTGTGTGCATTATTTCAGCAAGCGTCAGGCCTGTCACTGTGATGTCACTCAGCCCATGTGTGTGTGCATTATTTCAGCAAGCGTCAGGCTGTCACTGTGACTCAGCCCATGTGTGTGTGTGCATTATTTCAGCAAGCGTCAGGCCTGACACTGACGCTGACAGCCGGGGACGCCATGCCGCTTGACCCGTTCACCACCTACAGCGTCAGCGCCCAGGTCTGCACTGGCGGCGGTTGCACCAACAGCAGCGGCGTCAGTACCAAAACTGGCCCAGCCCGACCGGCCGGTTTGAAACCGCTGACTGTCGGCGATGGCAACAGTACAGCCATCACACTGTCGTGGGAGTTTCCTTCACGGCCCAATGGAGAAATACTGAGGTATGGGCTGTCTGTATGTATGTATAACATAGTATCTGCCTAGAAACGACAATATACTGACAGTATCTGTCTAGACTTAGAAATACCTGGTAAAGTGCTGTCTGACCAAAGACGCTACTCTGTATTTGTCTAGGAATACTGAAGTAATGTCTGCCAAGCAACATTAAAGCATTATTTGCTTAGAAAAGCTAAAGTAATGTTTGTTTGGAAATGCTAGGATTATGTAATAATAATTAATAGCTTTTCTAAAGCATGATTTCAATAGCTAGTGGCGCTGCTGACGGTATGCACTTCGCACAAAGGCAAGAGGGCGTTGACAAAGAGCCCTATTCTATTCCAGCATTGAAACAAACATGTTTAGCAGTTTTAAAGCAATAATTCATTCAGAAGGAAATCAAAATGTGATATCTGCCTAAAAGTGCTTGAACAATGTCTCGTCTCTCTGCTCTTTCCCCTCTAGTCATCTCCCCCCCCCACCCTTCCCCACCCCCCCCTCGTCACAGACCTCTTGAACCTGCAGTGCCCCCCCCCCCCCCTCCCGCTCCCCACCCCCACTACTCCTGCCCCAGTTCCTCCACCCTGACCTCTCACCCATTATATATACCCCCACCCAGCCCACCCAGCAACCCCTCTCTGTCATACCCCGCCTGGCAATCACACTGACCTATGACCCATTGTACTTACACCATCCCCTCCCTCCATCATTCCCCTGTCTCACCAGAAATGGTCTGGACCCCTCCCCCCCCACCCCCCACTCCTGGGGTGATGTGTTTGTTAGCAGGTTGGTTGGACTGTTATCTGGCTGGTTGACGTGTTAGCAGGTTGGTTGGTAGTGCACTGGCTGGTTGACGTGTTAGCAGGTTGGTTGGTAGTGCACTGGCTGGTTGATGTGTTAGCAGGTTGGTTGGTAGTGCACTGGCTGGTTGCATGATGTGTTAGCAGGTTGGTTGGTAGTGCACTGGCTGGATTGTTGTTTGACTGGTCGATGTGTTAGCAGGTTGGTTGGTAGTGTGCTGGCTGGATTGTTGTCTGGCTGGTTGATGTGTTAGTTAGCAGGTTGGTTGGTAGTGTGCTGGCTGGATTGTTGTCTGGCTGGTTGATGTGTTAGCAGGTTGGTTGGTAGTGTGCTGGCTGGATTGTTGTCTGGCTGGTTGATGTGTTAGCAGGTTGGTTGGTAGTGGGCTGGCTGGATTGTTGTCTGGCTGGTTGGTGTGTTAGCAGGTTGGTTGGTAGCGGGCTGGCTGGATTGTTGTCTGGCTGGTTGATGTGTTAGCAGGTTGGTTGGTAGCGGGCTGGCTGGCAGGGCACCACACTTGTGTTCACAGCGCCTGCTGCTGTGCGTGCAGGTTCCTGGTGTACCAGCGCTTGACGTGCCCGCCGCTCGAACAGCCGTTCCCGCAGACCTGCAGCACCGGCGATGTTCAGCAGGTGTTTGAAGGGCTGGAGACCTCCACCGTTGCCGGTGGTTTGGCGCCCTACTCCGCTTACCAGTTTCTGCTGCAGGTGGAGAACGAGATTGGGCAGCTCGACTTTCCACAGTGGGTCCGAGCCACCACCACCTCCGCAGGTACAGTACAGCCCTGTTCCGCTGTTGATGTCGGTTATTTGGGTGTATTTTGACGGGTTTCGAGCGGCTCATTATTTAGGCGTTTTTTGATGTGTTTTGAGCGGCTCATTATTTAGGTGTTTTTTGATGTGTTTTGAGTGGCTCATTATTTAGGCGTTTTTTGATGTGTTTCGAGTGGCTCATTATTTAGGTGTTTTTTATGTGTTTTGAGTGGCTCATTATTTAGGTGTTATTTGATGTGTTTTGAGCGGCTCATTATTTAGGTGTTTTTTTATGTGTTTTGAGTGGCTCATTTAGGTGTTTTTTGATGTGTTTTGAGCGGTTCATTATTTAGGTGTTTTTTGATGTGCTTTGAGTGGCTCATTATTTAGGTGGCTTGATGAAGGGGATTTCCCCGAAAATTTGCGTACTGTGTGTCCGTGTTCAAATAAATAAGTTCGTTTTAACCTTTTTGTGTTTGGATCTCATTATTTAGATGTTTTGTGTGTGTTTTGAGTGACTTATTATTTAGTTTAAAAAAAATGTCTTTTGAGTGGCCTATTATTTAGATGTTTTTTGATGTTTTGTTTGGCACATTATTAGGCTAGTATTTTTTCTGTTTCGTCTCCAGCTCCAGTGTATGCTAACACTCCAACTTTGGTGAAGAATGGTTCCCTGGCTGTCATCGACTGGACCAACTCTTTTGTCCTCAACGGCCGTTTGCGCGAATACATCCTGCGGGCAGACAACATCTTGATGACGAGGGGCGTGAAGACTGCCTATGGTGTGCAGAGAACGTCTAAAGATGGGGGTGAGCTTCATACAGTATCTGTCTGTGTATCATCTCTTTGTCTGGAAACGTATCAGTGCTGAGGGTTGCCAGGGGGGGGTTAAGACTTATATAGGGTGTGCAGAGAACATCTAAAGATGGGGGTGAGCTTCATACAGTATCTGTCTGTGTATCATCTCTTTGTCTGGAAACATATCAGTGCTGAGGGTTGCCAGGGGGGGTTAAGACTTATATAGGGTGTGCAGAGAACGTCTAAAGATGGGGGTGAGCTTCATACAGTATCTGTCTGTGTATCATCTCTTTGTCTGGAAACGTATCAGTGCTGAGGGTTGCCGGGGGGGGGGGGGGGTTAAGACTTACATATGGTGTGCAGAGAACGTCTAAAGATGGGGGTGAGCTTCATACAGTATCTGTCTGTCTATCATCTCTTTGTCTGGAAACGTATCAGTGCTGAGGGTTGCCAGGGGGGGGGTTAAGACTTACATATGGTGTGCAAAGAACATCTAAAGATGGGAGTGAGATTTACACATTATCTGTCTGTTTATTATCTGCTTGTCTGGCAACATCTTAATGCTGAGCGTTGTGGAGGTCAAGACTGTGTATGGTGTGCAGAGAACATCAAAAGCCGGATGAGTTTGATTTTTATGTCTACCGGTCTTTTATTTTGGTGCTGAGAGGTAGTCCCTGGGTATCCTAAAATAAACACAACTTGGGGAGAGAAAAAAAGAACAGAGAAATGTGTTGTATAACCTAGTTTCTTTGTGTGTGTGTGCGTGTGTGTGTGTGCATGCGTGCGTGCGCGTTTATGTGTGTGTCTGTGCGTGTGCGTACATGGGTGTTTACATGTGTGCATGTGTGTATGTGTGTGTATGCGTGCGTGCGTGCGCGTGTGTGTGTGTGTGTATGTGCGCGTGCGCACACATGTGCGCAGTAGTTCCTAACAGTTTTAGTTTTGAATATTTTTGTTTAAACTAAGCCGTCAGAAAGCAAGAAATTTTGACATTGACTTGGTTCGGTGTTTTAAACCTGGTTTTTCTTCCTGAGCTAAGCTGAATGACAGTGAAACACTCACACACAGAGAAAGATCATGATGTAATAGGTGTGGTCAGAAAGCAGGTGTTGGGACTACAGGTGTGGTTGGTGTTCTGTGGGCAGTGATCAACTTTGAAGTGGAGGTGGTGACGGACGTGGGCCAGGCGGTGTCCCCCATCATCATCTTTGACCCCAACTCTGTGGGCAACATCGGTGAGAGCACTGGCCGCTGCAGGACAGTGGCAGCAGACTGGCTGTGGAAGTCCAGCCTCCCTCTTGCGCTCTCTCCCTCCTTCCTTTCACCGTTAGGCAATATGTCGAATGTGCAGTTTGATACGTATTTATTTTAGACCCTTTTGGATACGTTGTGCTTCTGGCTGAGTGTAGGTGGTGCTAGGTCTGAATTAGTCGCTTTAGACCTGAGAAGGAGTTTTGAATGTGTTTTGATGCATGGCGTCGTTTATACATCCTGAGGTGAACCTGTGTGGTTGACAGGATGTTAAACTACTAACCCACTCCTGCGTTTCAGTGCTGTCCAGCATCTCTATTCTCTCCGCTCTAATGCTGTACTAGCAGACTGGCTATAACCAGCCTCTGTCTTCTCTCCTTTCTGTACTGTACTGTCAGACTGGCTATGACCAGTCTCCCTGTTCTGTTTCAATGCTGTACCGACAGGCTGGCTATGACCAGTCTCTCTGTTCACTCCCTTGAATATATATATATATGTATGTGTGTGTGTGTGTGCCTGTGTGGGTGTGCCTCTGTGTGTGTGTGTGTGTGCGTATGTGTGTGTGTGTGTGTGCCTGTGTGTGTGTGTGTGTGTGCCTGTGTGTGTGTGCGTGTGTGTGTGTGTGTGCTGTGTGTGTGTGTGTGGTGGTGTGTGTGTGTGTGTGTGGTGTGTGTTGTGTGTGTGTGTGTGTGTGTGTGTGTGTGTGTGTGTGTGTGTGTGGTGTGTGTGGTGTGTGTGTGTGTGTGTGTGTGTGTGTGTGTGTGTGTGTGTGTGTGTGTGTGTGTGTGTGTGTGTGTGTGTGTGTGTGTTGTGTGTGTGTGTGTGTGTGTGTGTGTGTGTGTGTGTGTGTGTGTGTGTGTGTGGGTGTGTGTGTGTGTGCGTGCGTGCGTGCCTCTGTGTGTGTGTCTGTGTCTGTGCTGTAAACAGGTACAATAGCACCACCTGCCACCGCAGCGCCCGAAAAGGACAGCAAGCCATGGTACGAGGAGGTGTGGTTCATCATCGTCATCGTCATCCTCGCTCTCCTCTTCCTCTTCGTCATCTTCGCCCTCTGTCTCCGCCGCACGGGGCCACGGGAGCCCTACATCCGAGAGCGCATGCCGCTGCCGCCGGAACACCAGAAAGTGCCCCGTGACCTCTACATCATCGACGCCAGCGACGGCAGTGTCATAGACGCTGTGAGTGGATGGGTGTGTCTGTGGGGGGGGGGGGGGGGGGGGGGGGTGTTGTCGTGCATAAAAAGTGTTCTTGGAAATTTGGGTTGGCTGCGTTGATGTATGTGTACGGATGTACTTATTTGCGTGAAAGCGAGCATTTGCAGTGCAGCTCCAACCTGTCTTTGCCCTAGGCTCTGAGATGAGGTTTATGCAGTGTGTGTGTGCGTGTGTGTGTGTGTGTGTGTGTGCTGTAGGGGGGAGGGGTATGTGTGTGTGAGGGGGGTGGAGATGTTGGGGGGTGAGTGTGTATGTAGGTGTGTGTGTGACCATGTGAGTGTGTTTGTGTGTGAGTCATCAGGCTGTTGGGACTTTGTGTTGACAGTTGCTGGAGTCCGTTGATCAGTAACTGTTCCAGGAGTAGCATTGATCACTTGTTTAATGGCCAGTGGTGTGCACTCTCGCCTTTTTATTATTGGTCCTTTTGTTGACCTTGCTCTTGGTAGTTTTGGATGAACAGGTGCGTGCGTGCGTGTGTGTGTGTGTGTGTGTGCATACGCGCCTGTGTGTGCGTGCTCGCGCGTGTGTGTGTCTGCCTGCGCGCGTGCGCTCATATGTGTGTGCGTGTGTGTGTCCGTGTGTGTGTGTGCATTGTGTGGCTAGAAAAACAACACACACACACAAACACAAATGTAAATGAAAATGTAAGCAAACAGCCACAATCAGTAAACAAGACAGTATGATGAAATAAATATACAGGCATTAGAAATCCAACCCAACAACTCAAAAGGGTGAAAAGCATAGGAGTTGGAAGGGATGTGGGGATTAGCTTCAGAAAATGTAGGTTGAGGAAGTTGGGTGGGGGGGGGGGGTGGTGGTAACAACAGGAGGCAGCACATAGGAAGCAAAATGAACTGAAGAAAGAGAAAAGGTATTTGTTCTCCTTGTTTGACCCAGTGACGAGCAGATTTGAACTGTGCATTGTGTGACAGACGCTGTCCCCATCGGCCATGTCGGGCAGAAGCACGCTGTACCAGGGTCCAGGGCTGGGAGTGGTCAACCCGGCCTTTGATCCTACCCTCCCTCGATTGCAGACACTGTCCATGGACCGCGGGTCCAAGTCCTCCATCAAAGGGGTGGACGATGACGACATCGATGACATCGCCTGGGACAAAAACTTTGACAGTGGCCTCGTGAGTCAACCTTCCTCTGCCTTGCGCTCTCCTCCTTCTTTCTTCACTGCACTTCAGTTCAGTTCAAGATGGTATCTATGCACTCGGAAAAGCCCATATGCGCTCCACCCCATCTCTCTATTTCTTCAGGGTGATCGCAGTGAACTCTTTCTTCAGGGTGATCGCAGTGATCGGTTATCTTTGGTTGCTTGGTTGGCTGGGTTTTGTTCCACCAATTGAGCTCTGTTGTACTCATGATTTGTTGCTCATATATATAGATATAGACATAGATATGTATATACAGCTGTTGTGAAGTGCGTTGTGTTCCTTGCAGTGGACCAGCTGTAGAACTGTCCCTTTACTGTTACTAACACAGAGATCTGCCCAGCCAGAACTTGGTGAAATTAGGCTGTGGCGATTTCCCACCGATTAGTGAATACATACGTATGCAGTCCCCCAGCCATGGCGGGTTTCTGGGCTGCCAGTCATCTGAGCATTTCGGCCAATCAGAGCATCACATTATTCTGTGCCAAAATCCCAAAGACTGGCCGCAATGCGTTTCTCACAAGCCAAAGCTTAGGATCGGATTCCAAACCAGAGCCTCGACTCAAGGCGTGGAGCATGTTCATGATGAGGACAGACATCAGCTGCAATCACGAGTCAGATTACAGTCATTTAGATGCTGGAATCGACCTCAAACCACCATGCATTCCACTTGTCAACACAGTGCCACGCAGTGGTCAGATCTCCAGGCATTCCACCTGTCAACACAGTACCACACAATGGTCAGATCAGCATGCATTCCACTTGTCAACACGGTACCACGCAGTGGTCAGATCACCATGCATTCCACGTGTCAACACGGTACCACGCAGTGGTCAGATCACCATGCATTCCACTTGTCAACACGGTACCACGCAGTGGTCAGATCAGCATGCATTCCACTGTCAACACGGTACCACGCAGTGGTCAGATCACCATGCATTCCACGTGTCAACACGGTACCACGCAGTGGTCAGATCACCATGCATTCCACGTGTCAACACGGTACCACACGTGGTCAGATCACCAGCATTCCACCTGTCAGCACGGTACCACACAGTGGTCAGATCACCATGCATTCCACGTGTCAGACCCCAGGGTACCACACAGTGGTCAGATCACCATGCATTCCACGTGTACAACACAGTACCACACAAGTGGTCAGATCACCATGCATTCCACGTGTCAACACGGTACCACACAATGGTCAGTCACCATGCATTCCACTGTCACACGGTACCAACATGGTCAGTCACCATGCATTCCACCTGTCAACACGGTACCACACAGTGGTCAGATCACCAGGCATTCCATCTGTCGACACGGTACCACACAGTGGTCAGATCACCACGCATTCCACGTCTAAACACAGTACCACACAATGGTCAGATCACCATGCATTCCACGTGTCAACACGGTACCACACAATGGTCAGGTCACCATGCATTCCACCTGTCAACACGGTACCAAACAGTGGTCAGATCACCAGGCATTCCACCTGTCGACACGGTACCACACAGTGGTCAGATCACCACGCATTCCACCTGTCAACACAGTACCGCACAGTGGTCAGATCACCATGCATTCCTGTCGACACGGTACCACACAGTGGTCAGATCACCGTGCATTCCACGTGTCGACACGGTACCACACAGTGGTCAGATCACCAGGCATTCTCACCTGTCGACACGGTACCACACAGTGGTCAGACTGATAGCGTGTCAGGAGAGAGGCGTGGTGAAGAGCTCAGCACGGTACCTTCCATTCAGGCAGGCGCTTCGGTCCTAACCATGGGTGCTGTAGAAATTACCGTAACTGTTACTGTTGTGTACAATCGCTGGCACCATCACCAGTCTGCAACAGCGGCCTTGAAGACCAGACGGCCGAACATACACTGCAGAGATGCCCACTTCTGCAGACAGCCGGAACAAACGTGTGGCCAACGGCAGTCCAGCTACACGCCAAACTCTACGGCAGCAAGGAGGAACTGGAGACGACAGCTACATTCATCTTGCAGACTGGATTCTCGGTGTAGCGGCGACCGAGAAGAAGTGTACAATAGCCTTGCCTGGTGCAGATAATCGTTATGCTGGTGACAACAATACTAATTTCGCTTTTCACGGTTGAGCTAGTGGGTGGATGGGTGCCTTAGACAGTTTAGTCTGGTGTGTTAGTCTGGTGTGTTGTTTCTTTTGTACCTGCAGGTACAGTGAGATTATCAACAGGGAGTTTTTCCCAAACACAGGAAAGATTGTGGGTCGTGCATCTGTTGCTCTCGTTCAACAGGCCTCAGCTTATGCTGTTACCATCGTGTCTGCGGGGAAATCGCTGATGCTGTTTCTCCTTGTTTCCAGTTTGACGAGGACGATGATGGTGACAGCTTGGCCAACCCCGCCTACAGTTACACCAAGGAACAGACCGTCTTCACCGACACTCACTTGTGACCCGACCCTGTCAACTATACTCCCTTCCTGCCAATCGCCCTGTATAGCTGTACTGGTTGACCGGGCGTAAAGCATCGACTTACTGACTTACTCCTTCCTGCCAACCATCGACCACAGCACGCCCCTTTTTACTGACCAGACATTCGGAACTGTGCATGTGACTACCTCCATTCCATTCCTTCTTCAGCCATTCTCTTTGCAATTCTTTGGGTCACTCCATTCGCGGTTCACTGGCATCATTCATAATGGTCCCTACGTTAATATGTTTCACAGCTCTTTGTGTCAATCCATTCCCAGTTCACTGGCAGCATTTATAATGGTCCATACGTTAATATGTTTTACTACTTTGTGTGATTGGCTAAAGGACTGAAGCCCTTTTAAAGGAGTTGTCCAGTGCAAAGTGTTCATGTGAGTTATTCTTATTTTAGCCGTTAGAACTTTTCCTACCAAGCATCATGAGAATATGGATGAAGTCTGATGGGCGATTTTAGAATTTGGACCATGCGGAATCTCTCTATGCATAGTAATGAGCCATGAACCTTCACAAGGAGGATCTGTACAAGTCATGGCACATCCTGTTCAAGAATGATTGAATTGATTTCCTTCTGTCTGGCTACACACACTACACGAACTAAGAGTAAGAGATGGCTGTTTGTAGAGATGTGTCTGGTGCATGTACAAAGTGAACGCAGCACACAGATATTGTTTCTGAAAGTCGGCTTCTTGTGTATTTATGTGTGTGTATGTACATGCTTCTAAAATTCCAGACTGCCTTTGGTGATGCTGTACGATAAAAAGTCCATATTTAATGTTTGAATTTTGATAATCAGAGTCCAGATGTAGCTTCAAAGTTCTCAGTTACCTGGGGTTTATGTGTGTGTGTGCGTGCGTGCGTGGTGTGTGTGTGTGTGTGTGTGTGTGTGTGTGTGTGCGTGTGTGTGTGTGCGTGTGTGTGTGTGTGTGCGTGCGCGTGTGTTTGTATGTGTGTGTGTGTGCGTGTGTGTCTGTTTATTTTTGTTGTTGACTTTTTAGACATAATTCTTTATTTTGACGCATTCTGGAGAAACAGCACTCGATATTTTTTACAAGATACTAATATTTTTCTGGAGTTGTAAATAATAAGTAAACTCTATATATTCATACCTGGTCACTGTTGACAAGTTGGGGCTTGCTTGTAAGATTGAGGGTAGAATTGTTTGCGGTTGTGTTTGATGTTTTCATGGTGTGGCGCACCTCAGTGGAACCTGCCACAGTGGACTGGGCGTTAGGTGTCCAGTAACTGATCTTTTCCCACTGGACTCAAAGCACCAACCAACCAACTCACTGTGGTGCCCAGCGCCTTCAGCATAACCGTTTTTGTGCATACGGAAATGAAGTGCGCTGTATGCAGATGGGCCAGTGCATGACTGACAGTGATGGACAGCTCAAGAAATCAGTGACCCATCGTGCCAAGCAGTGCCATGGACATTCTTGCCTTTGTCAGTTTCCTTCACTTTTGTCCCCACCATCGCACCACGCAGAGCCAGAGGAAGTGCTATACTGCCCCCTGGCGTCCGATAGATCTCAGTCTGTCGGTATCTCTCAGCCTGTTTAAGATCTCATTCTGTCAATATCTCTCAGCCTGTGTATTATCTCAGTCTGTCGGTATCTCTCAGCCTGTTTAAGATCTCATTCTGTCAATATCTCTCAGCCTGTGTATTATCTCAGTCTGTCGGTATCTCTCAGCCTGTTTAAGATCTCATTCTGTCAATATCTCTCAGCCTGTGTATTATCTCATTCTGTCGGTATCTCTCAGCCTGTTTAAGATCTCATTCTGTCAATATCTCTCAGCCTGTGTATTATCTCATTTCATTCTGTCGGTATCTCTCAGCCTGTGTAAGATCTCATTCTGTCGGTATCTCTCAAAACTTGTGTTAGATCTGTATTTGTCTGTATCCCTCAACCTGTGTTAGATCTGTATTTGTCTGTATCCCTCAACCTGTGTTAGATCTGTATTTGTCAGTATCTCTCAACATGTGTTAGATCTGTATTTGTCTGTATCCCTCAACCTGTGTTAGATCTGTATTTGTCAGTATCTCTCAACATGTGTTAGATCTGTATTTGTCAGTATCTCTCAACCTGTGTTACGTCTGTATTTGTCAGTATCACTCAACCTGTGTTACGTCTGTATTTGTCAGTATCTCTACCTGTGTTACATCTGTATTTGTCAGTATGTTTCAGCCTGTTACAATGTTAGCTCTGTATTAATCAGTGTCTTAAAGCATGTGTTAGATCTGTATTATATCTCTCAGCCTGCTACAGTGTTAGCTCTGTATTTGTCAGTATCTCTCAGTGTTTTATTTCAGTATCTGCCAGCCCCTGTTTGATCTGTATCTGTCAGTATCTTGCAGCTTGTGTTAGATCTGTATTTGTCAGTATGTCTCATGCCAACCAGTGTTAGATCTGTATCTGCCAGCCTTTGTTAGATCTGTATCTGTCAGCCTTTAGATCTGTATCTGTCAGCCTTTAGATCTGTATTTGCCAGCCTTTAGATCTGTATTTGTCAGCCTTTAGATCTATATTTGTCAGCCTTTAGATCTGTATTTGTCAGCCTTTGTAGCTCTGTAGCTGTCAGATCTGTAGGCCCTCATAATACATATTTTGTGTGTGTTGTGTGCGTTTTAGTGGGACTGCATTGGGAAATGTCAAATATATACGTGCGGTTTTGTGCAGTGCAGGTCAATTAAAAACAGTAATTGAGTAGATTTGGCCAGTAGCTTGTTCTCCGCTGACCGATTGTCAATACTGAATTATTGTCATTTTATTTTTGCCGTAACACATGCGCTTGTATGCCTGTGTGCTTTTTGTCATAACGGTTTCACAAAGCAACCATATGGGTGATTTTGTTTTTGTTGTTAAAGATGCGCTTGTGTGTGTGTGTGTGTGTGTGTGTGTGTGTGTGTGTGTGTGTGTGTGTGTGTGTGTGTGTGTGTGTGCATTTTATCTTGATCTCACGGCAAATCGTATTGGTGGTGATGACTGCCAGAGAAGATAATAATAATAATAATAGATCACTTTTGTATAGCGCTATTCTCTGGTGTACCCGAACTCACTGCGCTTTACATCTGGACTTCACGCAGCTGTTTTCGGAGCTGGACATGCCTTACTTTTTGACTAGTCGCGGACTACAGCAGCGCCTTCTGCCTTGTCGCTCCATGCGTGGGCTTCACGGAGCATTACCTGTTACCTGTTGGCTTCACGATACCTTCTTCACCTGTCGTGTGGCTCCGTGCGTGGCCTTCACGAAGCGTTACCTGTTACCTGTTGGCTTCACGGTACCTTCTTCACCTGCGAGTATTAGTGCCGTATTGTGTATAATTGTGTATTTTATATGAAATGGTTATTTTAACCTTTTTTGTTTACCGTACAGCTTGTGTCACTCATCTATAATGATCGTCAGTTCGTTGGTTAACATCCAGAACAGAATATGGGTATATATTCCCCCCCCCCCCCATCCCGCCCCATCTCCCCCCATCCCACCCTCCCCCACAACACCTGCACACATACACTGTCAGCCTTGCTCTTTCCAACTGCACCAGAAGCTTTCGCCGTCACCTGCCTACAGTGGGTGGCTGTCGTGAAGGCGGAACAACCACAAGGAAACAACAACCACAAGGAAATAACAACCACAAGGAAACAACAACCACAAGGAAACTACATGCGGAACAACCACAAGGAAACAACAACCTCAAGGAAACAACAACCACAAGGAAACAACAGGCGGAATAACCACAAGGAAACTACAGGCGGAATAACCACAAGGAAACAACAACAACAAGGAAACCACAGGTGGAACAGCCACAAGGAAACTTCACCCAGTTAGTTCAGCCCCCTCCCCCCCCCCCGCTCCGCTCGCCCGATCACCGCCACCCCCCCCCCTTCCGCTCCGCTAACCCCCCCCCTCCACTCCCGCTACAGCCCTCCGGCGTCCCGCCACTCTCCCCGTTCCTCCTCCCACGCTCCCGCCACCTCCCCCTTCCCCCCTTCACCAGCTCCCGCCACCTCCCCTCCACTCCGCCCCTCCTCCGCCACTTCCTCCCTTCCCCCCCCACAGCTCCCGCCATCCTCCCTCCCCCCCCCCCCTCCCCCGCTCCGCCACCTCCCCCTTCCCCCCACAGCCCCGTCCACCTCCCCTCCACCCCCCCCCCCTCCGCTCCCGCCACCTCCCCTTCCCACCAGCCCCACAGCTCCCGCCTCTCCCTCCCCCCCCCTCCCCTCCCCCCCCCTCCCCCTTCCCTCCACCCCCACCCCTCAGCCCAGCCACTTCCCCTCCCCCCCCCCCCTCCGCTCCCGCCACCTCCTTTATAACTGATTGTGTGTGTGTGTGTGTGTGTGTGTGTGTGTGTGCATATATATATATATAGAGAGAGAGAACTTATATATATATATATATATATTATAATAATAATAATAAAGTAATATATAGGCGATATAAAAGCACGGGCCTCTAACATAAAAATAGAGCTCTGCGCGCTGTGGAAAATTTAAATATAAAGTACACCCACATTGAGGCACTACGTGCGCAAAACGACAATAACAACAATGATTACAGTTAGATCACACACACACACACACACCATCAGCCGACTGAAATAATTTAAGAACAGGCTGTGGGGATAGATAATTTGCTAAAAGTAGTAGCCTATATTTTAAACAGATCTATGGGTCTTCAGAGCTATGTAATTTACACGCGCTATGTAATTTACATTAGCTGCATAATATACACGTGTATTAGCTATGTAATGTACATTAGCTGTATTAGTGTATAATGTTCACGTACGTTAGCTATGTAATATACATTTGCTGTATAATGTACACGCATATTCAGCTATATGATGTACACCCACATCCACATCTGGGTTTGAACTGACGGATCATTCACACGTTTGTTTCTGTTGGCATTTTAACATTATTGTTGTAGGTGTATTTGCTGGTTTAAACGACCTGTGTACTTTATACTGGTTTAAACGGTCAGTGCGCCTGTGTCCTTTTTACTGGTTTAAATGGCCAGTGTCCTTTTTACTGGTTCAAACGACAAGTGTGCTTTTCACTGGTTCAAACGACCAGTGTCCTTTTTACTGGTTTAAACGGCCAGTGTCCTTTTTACTGGTTTAAACGACCAGTGTCCTTTTTACTGGTTTAAACGGCCACTGTCCTTTTTACTGGCTTAAACGACTAGTGTGCGAGTAGGGAACGACTAGTTGTTGAGCAGACAGTCAGCCGCCGCTTGCAACGCGTTAGCCCATCTAGTCTTTTGTATTGCTGACCTGGGACTTAATAAAAGTATTCGTACGTAAACAGTGTTTCAGTGTCCAGTGTTCGTCTGTGTGACCTGCTTTGTTGTGAACAGACTGCGTACGTAAACAGTGTATCAGTGTCCATTGTTCACCTGTGTGACCTGCTTTGTTGTGAACAGACTGCGTACGTAAACAGTGTATCAGTGTCCAGTGTTCACCTGTGTGACCTGCTTTGTTGTGAACAGACTGCGTACGTAAACAGTGTATCAGTGTCCATTGTTCACCTGTGTGACCTGCTTTGTTGTGAACAGACTGCGTACGTAAACAGTGTATCAATGTCCAGTGTTCGTCTGTGTGACCTGCTTTGTTGTGAACAGACTTCGTACGTAAACAGTGTATCAGTGTCCAGTGTTCACCTGTGT
>JABMCL010000264.1:215000-240000 GCA_018857735.1 Alviniconcha marisindica | reverse complement strand
ATGTAGGCTAAAATAAAGTCCATATACTTTAATCATCCCTCTCATGGTAATTCAACTAACTACTATACCATTTTGGGTCCCCGAGACAAGGTTGCACCTCCCATAAGTCAACAAATAGGACAATTACCTCCGAAGCGAGTGAAATATCAACACGGTCATCCATTTTTATTTTTATTTCTTCCTCATCCACAGGACAGCTCTCTTTGCTCTCAACCAGTCACAGGCAATGTTCGCCGAACTAGGCGAATATTCCCAGAACATGCTGAACGAAGCTTTTTGGACCCCGAATATAGCTTCGTCGCAGTTCGACGAATAGCCCGAACTAGGTTCGCGAAGCAAAAGTTCGTCCAGCTATGTTGTCCGAGGTTCGACGCATAACCCGAACTATGTTCGTGAAGCAAATGTTCGTCCAATTAAGAACGGGCTTTAAGGAAACTAGTATTCTGAGCATGTGCTTGTCCAATAAGTGAAAGAGATGAGAATGATAAGCCCAAGTACTTTCTGTTTTATGACTCCAGTTCCAGTTTGTATTGAATTAGTGCTATCGAATTGAAACACACACACACACACACACACACACACACACACACACACACACACACACACACACACACACACACACACACACACACACACACACACACACACACACACACTCACACACACACACACACACACACAAAACAAAAAACAAAAAAACAACTTGTGTCGTTGTGACAATACTGGTCGGCGTCCACATTGATCATTTTCCTCGGGCTACGTGAGCACGCACCTCTCGTGCCGAACAGCAGAGAGGCCGCGGCAGGCGACAGGCGAACTCTGACGCTTGGCGGTGTTTTCTGCGTCCACTTCCGCTGATCGTCACTGACCAACCTGTACGTTTTCAAAACTCGATATAAAATCAGCGGGAGTTTTCAAAATGAAATCTTTGACTTTTTTGTTTTACTTTCTGTTAACTCTGGGAGAAAATATAATAATAAGAAGAAGAACAAGAGGAAGAGTCATCTGAGAAATTGACAAATTTTCTCCATTAAAAAAGTCATTCATTTTCAATTGCATTGAGAAAAGGACCTTTTTTTGCGCAGTGCTCGGAGTCAGCCCATCAGCGTGCTTTGTGTACACACTGCGTATTGCCTGCACAACTAGTGTGCTGTGTGTTGTGTGTGTGTGTGTGTGTGTGTGTGCACAACTAGCGTGCTGTGTGTGTGTGTGTGTGTGTGTGTGTGTGTGCACAACTAGCGTGCTGTGTGTGTGTGTGTGTGTGTGTGTGTGTGTGTGTGTGTGTGTGTGTGTGTGTGTGTGCACAACTAGCGTGCTGGGTGGGTGTGCGTGCGTGCGTGCGTGCGTGGTGTGTGTGTGTGTGTGCGTGCGTACGTGCGTGCGCGCGCGCGCGCGTGTGTGTGTGTGTATGTGCAATCTGCGTGATCTGTCTGTGTGTGTGTGTGTGTGTGTGTGTGTGTGTGTGTGTGTGTGTGTGTGTGTGTGTGTGTGTGTGTGTGTGTGTGTGTGTGTGTGCGTGTGTGTGTGTGTGTGTGTGTGTGTGTGTTGTGTTGCGTGATTGCTGATTGGTGTGTGTGTGTGTGTGTGTGTGTGTGTGTGTGTGTGTGGTGTGTGTGTGTGTGTGTGTACAACCTGCCTCGGGCGAAACTTCAAAGCTACCGCTGCCTGTCGGTGACCTATGATAGCGTTGTGCACGTCTGACCATAGTGGATCCACACACCTGAACAATGTGGATCACACACCTGAACATAGTGGATCACACACCTGAACATAGTGGTCACACACATGAACATAGTGGATCCACACCTGAACATAGTGGATCCACACACCTGAACATAGTGGATCCACACACCTGAACACAGTGGATCACACACCTGAACATAGTGGATCCACACACCTGAACATAGTGGATCCACACATCTGAACATAGTGGATCCGCACCAGAAACTAAATTTGTATGCGTGTTGGGGTGAGGGGGCAGCCTACAGAATCGACATAAATTCAACAATCAATTATTTGAATTAAACAAAATGTGGCATTTTCCTCTTGTTGGGTCAAAGATATTCAAAAGAGGTCCGTCTCTTGAAAGAAACCAATCTTCTGAAACACATTTCGTCTAAAAGGTTGAAGAGACCAAACAAAAACTGCGAAGCAAGGATTTCAAAGTGTCTTAAAATGCCCCGTTGATTTTATATTGAGATTTGAAACCGAGTTCCGTAAGTAACGATAAGAGGAACTGGATGTACAAACCGCTGCCGAGTGTCGTGACTAGGCTATTGTACGCCCCGCCCTCTGAAGTTTGGAACCAGGACAGCTGCGACACCTGGCGGTTTTTGTATGTCCACTGCCGCTCGTCGTCGGTCAAGAAACAATAAAAAATAACAATAAAAATTAAAAATTAAAGGGGCATAAACCGCAGATTTGAAGCTTTAAGTTTGCTCTCTTCTTTCTATTGGACATCCATGCTTTGAGTAGGCTGATAAGTCTTATAGTCCATGGGCCATGTATCGAACCCTCCCCCCCCCCCCCCTCCCCCCCGCCCCCCCCCCCCCCGGGATTTTGCGAGACAATGATTTTTGGATAGCTCAGTATGTGTTTTTTAATATCTGCTTGCTCAAGATGAACTACTCTGCTTTTAGGGATTATCTGAATGGTACATAGCAGCTTAATCGTATGTATTAAAATGGGCGTGTCCCCTACAAATCCCAAACAACTGGCAGCTATACCATTGTTTGGACACAAAAATATACAGCACATGCTGGTATCAATGGGTAGCACTGCTCTTGCGGCTGCTGTTGTCTTACCCAAGTATGGTCCTGAATTACGCGTGTGGGATTAATGAAGATTAAAAAAGAAAAAAAGTCACGTTGCATAATTTTGTACAATGCTCGTGTAAAAATATTGAACAAAAGTGCTTCATTTACCACCAAATGTATCATGGCGACTAAGAGAGTCACAGAGAATGTTTGATTAACACCAGCATTAATGGATGACGTCACGGAACCGAATATACTCAAGTTCAAAAGTTAAGCAACCTTTTACAAAAATGCACATATGTTCAAACCTCAATAAACTACTTCCATAAAACCGCTGCAGGTGTGGCTTATTCACTGGTCTACCTCCATTTAAAACCCGAAATCAGTTTCACATTTCTCTAACCCCATGGAAGATAGGCAAGAAAAATGCCCGATTATGAAAAAACAAACCATTTTTCCCTTTGTTGTCTCAGAAAAAACAGTTTAGGTTTAGGAGCCTTATGCCCCGGATCGCATTTTTGGGTTTTGGCTTAATCAGATGCAACTGCTGGACAGTTTCATGTATCAGCTTCAGTAAGCGGGCTTTTTGGCTATTATTCCAAGAATAAAGACAAAACAGGAAATGTCAAAGTATTCCCCAAAATGTTTGTCCACAGGTAAATGATTTGAAAAATCTTTATGCCCTTTCAAAAACTGTATCTGACGGGTCCCCAAAGGGGTCCCATAAAAGGGTTTCCCAAAACCTGAATTATCCCTTACTTTGGTGACATGAATGCATGTCCAGTTGGGCTTTATATTCAGCCTAAAAACCTGAACCCAATAAAAGATAATCAAGCTTTTGTGTATTCTTAAATAGTCATTTTTCCCTTTTTGGGGCTCCCTCCCCTTTTGGGAGTTCTACCAGGTCTTGCGGCATAAAGGGAAAAACAGTCGGGCCAGTTTACCTCCCATTTTTCCCAATTCACAGTATGCAAGCCATGGCCATCCTTGCTGGGGAATGGTTTTAGTTCCCTTTAAACTGCGGAATATCAATAGGTTTAAAAAGGGCCCTTTCGATGGCATTATCAATGCATCTCGCATGGGGCATTGGGACTTTTCCCAAAAAGGGGATGAGGGGTTTGACACTTTTGTTGACATTACAATTTACCTTACAGAGAAGACCCGGGGAATTTTCCCATTTTATTTTTTTTCCCCAAAAGTGGTAATCTTTTATCTCTAAACGATTTGCCCAAAACATACTGAACGATGTATTTAAAATTTTTTTAAGGGTCTTTTTGGAAGCTTCTCATCGGGGGTTTTTTAAAGTGTCTTAGGTTTTTTCCGGGTGTCTTCATCCTTCGAGTGAAATCCTCGACAGGGGGGGTTGGTAAGTCTTCTCGGCACCCAAATCAGTTTTTTGCCCCTTTAAAAAGGTGTGCTGATTTTTTTTTTTTTTTGGGTTTGTTCTTTGGAAGAATCCTCAGCTGTTTTTGCCATACATTTGACTAATGTTTTTTTAACATGCTGCCTTGTATTCAAGTCTTTTCACAAAAAAGACATCAGTCACTGGGCAACAGCTAGCTTTGTGGTTGCTGACGGGTTTGCTGTTCTCGCTTTCGGAGGATCTTACATCTCTCCCTTCCGATGGGTTCTTTTGTTTCAAAATAATTCTGCAGTCATTCATAAAGTAGCACAATGTGTGATTCCCATGCAGATTCGATATATACTCATATATTTCATCCACCATATCAGGACTGGACCACTGCACATATTTAAGTTATTTAGGACGGCCACCTCGACTTGTCAACCGCACAAGGTCACTTCGCACAAATCACAATCACAGTTTCTTACGAGCAAAAAGTTGGCTCACTGTTCTACATAGAACACAATCAATAGTAAACATCACAGCCAAAACAGTCAATAATTAGCACATATCACTATCAACAACTGCAAAAGATACTTCCAGACAGATTCCCTGTAACGCATTCAGTACAAAATTAAAAGACAATTGATCAGATCACAAGTATGTCTAAATCACCTTTTTGAGGCACAGTAACAAACGTTTTGGTGCCTATTTATATTCTGCAGGACTCAACATGAGAACCTGCTTAAATCAATTGACTATGAGCAGTGTGACATATATTATTTCGCAGGCTAACGCGGGAATTCGCTTCAGCCAAACTAACGCAATTGAAAAGTATGGAGAGGATTTGGAAAAAATGAAGATGAATGGAAGCGGAAATTAGGACAAGGAAAAAATTATGGCACTGATTAAGCATACTTGGCTATATTCTGACCTACTCCGTGCTTTTAAATTTAAGGGAAAACATTTGTCAGCTTTGGGTTTTAACAGAGGGGACCTTAATATTTCTGCGTCCGCAGTGCCCAATAACAAGGACACATTTAAGACATAGAGAAACGGAAAGCTACAACATATTAAACTGTTCAAACAATAAAACAATATATGGAAATGGCCTTTTTTTGTCATAATAAATGAGTTGCTAAGAGACAAGGCAATCGTAATTTGGAATTCCATATAGTGCTCATAGTGCATTTCATTAGAACCAGCACCACAGACACAAACAGCAACAGCTCACTTGCAGACAACCTGAACTGTGTCTTTGATGGTCAAGGTACCCAGAAATTACCATGTGGTAAAAGGAGGGGGGGGGGGGGGGGGGCAGGGGGGTATAGGCTGGCTCATGGTCTATCAGGATGACTGCGCCCAACCTTTCAGCATGTCGGGTTGCGGCAGTGAGTGTGGCCGTCAACACTAATAGTAATAACAATGTACATCTATTCTGCGCTCATCGACGCCCTGGGCGCTCTCATGATACATATTAACCTACACACAATATTATATCCGCCTGTAGCAAAGTCCTACTGATGCAGTTTACATGAAGTATTATTTGAAGTAAACAAACAAGCAAATAAACAAAAAATTAAAAAACGTGAAACCTGAGGCAATGTGGATTTTTTTGGGGTTTGGGTGGGTTTTGTTGCGGGTGTGGTGCGGGTGGGTGGGTTGGTGGGGGCGTCAAATACATGTGGACATGGCCTGAACCCCCCCCCCCTCCCCCCCCCCCCCCGCACCCCCCCCCCCCCCACCCGCCCCTCCCGTCCCCCGCCCGAGAATTCAGCTTATCAGGAGCGGCATACTCACTTCTTCCCACCCCACTCCTCGCTTTAATGACCTATACTTGTAGCTTAGCTTTGGTGAATTTTTTTATACTGACAGGGACAAATCTCTGACGTATAAAACTACGTGTGACCATCGAGTTTTCGTTTAACTTTGACATCGTCTTCATCTCAAGCAGACTGTCACGTGTTTTTGACATTACCTTTACCGGTCGTGTACGACATGTTTGCACGTGCGATGATTTCGCGAAGACACGTGCAGCGCGGTGTATAAAACCGGCGGTGTACAAGTGTGAAGCTGAACGAGGCCCAGAGCTCGTGCGGAATCAACACACAGGGGAGGTAATCAGCGCTGGCAATAACGTAACACAAGTTCTAATAATAATCCTGATAAATAATAATAACTCTTACAACGCGCTATACCCCGTAAACATTTACGAGCTCGCGGCGCTGTACATTGTCAACCTCAACATCAACTTGACAATGAAAAAAGGGACAAAAAGCCAGGACGAAACGTGACAATCAAATTACAAAAACTAAACAAAACAAAAAAACAAAAAATGCGCAAGTACTCTACATCAACACTAAAGCATGTCACACACGCTCCAAAAAGCACAAGTACTGCAAATGCATGCATCAACACTAAAGCATGTCACACTCTGCCACCCACTATGTAATTACGCACAGACCTGAGTCGCCTACGGTAATCTCACCTGGCAAACGTGTAAATACAAGGTACGTAAACTCCACCAGATGTAAGTACAAAGTGCATAAACTCCACCAGAGGTGAATACAAGGTACATAAACTCCACTAGAGTACCTCTGGTGGAGTTTATGTACCTTGCATATGTAAGTTTATGTACCTTACATAAACTCCACCAGAGGTACTCTGGTGGAGTTTATGTACCTTGTATTTACACCCATGCCAGGTGAGACTTACCGTAGGCGACTCGGGTCTTTGTTGTTGCGCTTGTGTTAGGTATTTCGAGCGCTAACTGACTCCCTTGTGTGTTGATTGTGCGGGTGTTTATGTCACTGAGGTGAGCTGTGGAACCAAAGTTGTTTTAGGCCCAGTAACAAATGACTTCCACCTGAGCCCAATTTAAATCGCTGTTTATTGTAATCTGCGGTCTAAAAGAAGAAGAGATGTCTGTTACTCCACTTTACAAAGCTGAGCCATACGTCTTATCCCCTTTTTACTTGCGTTTGCATTTACAGCGGGTATTTGCCACCCTGGTACTTCCAGTTGCATGCCCCCCCCACCCCTCCATGTTCTCCCAAACGTGCATGGACGTCTGTCGGTAGTGAACGGTGAAACGGTCATTCACTGGTCAGTCGATATCTCGTGTTTCGTCCTGTTACGGGTGACAGGTACTCCACTGTGAGGTAAGTAACTGAGAGGTTGACAATAACCCCACAGGTCGTCTGATGACAGGTAGACCATAGCCCGACAGGTCGTCCACTGTGAGGTGGGTAACTGAGAGGTTGACAATAACCCCACAGGTCGTCTGATGACAGGTAGACCATAGCCCGACAGGTCGTCCACTGTGAGGTGGGTAACTGAGAGGTAGACCATAACCCCACAGGTCGTCTGATGACAGGTAGACCATAGCCCGACAGGTCGTCTGATGACAGGTAGACCATAGCCCGACAGGTCGTCCACTGTGAGGTGGGTAACTGAGAGGTAGACCATAACCCGACAGGTCGCCCACTATGAAGTAAGTAAATAACTGAGAGGTAGACCATAACCTGATACATCGTATACTGTGAAGTAAGTAAGGACAGGTCGCCCACTGAATTTTCCAATGTTGCTTTGGGGACACTGCCATCATCTGACAAAACCGGCTCCAGTCTGAAGTCTAAGGTCAAAGCCATACGATGCTTTCGTTGATGCGATTTCCTCGTCAGGGTGAAATTGCAGCGTGTGGCAGGTCCTCAAATGTTTCGTCCTGTCGAGCCGGAAGCACGTGGAAAGCAGTTGCAGAATTTGACATGTTCAACATCAGCGAGGGAATCGCGAGCGGAAAGCACGTGGCACAGACTGTACACCAATCAGCGCCGACTGATGAAAAGGTCGATTGAAAGGTCAAACAAAATGGCGGACTCTTAGATTCGAATGAGTCTTTTGTTCTTTCGTTTGATTTTGTTACATAAAACAAAGACCTGAGTCGACTACGGTATCTCTCACCTGGCATGTGAGTAAATACAAGGTACATAAACTCCACCAGAGGTACATCCTCAAAAAAAGATGCCCCCAGTGGCATATATACCCTACATTTCAGGCACACTCGGCTACACAGGTGTGCACAGGCGTAAGACAGAACCCATTTTCGTTCCAGACCGGACATAGTCCTTTGATCTGGAAACTGGCTGAACATCTAAACACACAAATACACACATTTACAGGTTAGCCTCGGTGATGGAGGCGGAGCGGCGTGAGAAGGGACAGGAACCGTTGTTTCTGTGAATAAAATCAAAGGCAGATATATTTTGACAGAATCACAAGAACAATAGGTGATCAAAAGCTGCCTACAGAACCTTTTTGTTATTCAATTTTTTTTAAATAATTTTAATCACCCATTGCTTTACCTTGGCTCAGGTGACAACTTTGTACTGACACACACATATATACCCCCCCCCCCCCCCACACACACACACACACACGCACACGCACACCCACTCCCACCCACCCACACACCCGCGCGCGCGTGCGCGCGCATCTCAGTGATTTATGTTCGAACTTACCGTTCGCAAATTACCTTGAATCTCACGTTTTTTGAGACGTACCAGTTACTGTTTGCAGGTGACACGTGCATGAGAAGACACGTGCAACACGGAACGTGCGCCGTAGAAATGACCATTACTTATTTGTATTATGTCAAAGAAATCGCAGCTGAGTCAGTATGTCGGTTACAAATACGTGTAGGAGTGATCTATGGATCCCACAAAATACCACTTGAGCCCACTTGAACCACTGCTCGATGAAGAATGTTCCGTAAGGTTGCAGCTCCTGGCCTATTCTTTCTCTGTGGATTGTCTTCAGAATCATATATCTTCTGTTCGTCTCATACATACTGGCCTAATTAATCTCGGGCCCATGTCCTCTCCTCTTCATTCGTTTTGTTTTCCTCCCAAACGTTTTCGTCGTAAAGTCACGTGTAACTTGACACGAGCAGTGCCCTAGACCATTTCGTGTTTGTAGAGTGCCGGACTGTAATTCGAACTGACCTGTCACTTCGTGGCTGACTGGGGGTTAAAGTGGCTGGAGTTAAAGTCACCGGGAGTTTCAGTCACTGGGGTTAAAGTGGCTGGGGTTAAAGTCACTGGGAGTTTCAGTCACTGGGATTAAAGTGGTGGGGTTAAAGTGGCTGGGGTTAAAGTCACTTGGGGTTAAAGTGGCTGGGGTTAAAGTCACTGGGGGTTTCAGTCACTGGGGTTAAAGTGGCTGGAGTTAAAGTCACTGGGAGTTTCAGTCACTGGGGTTAAAGTGGCTGGGGGCTAAAGTAGCTGGGGTTAAAGTACTGGGGGTTAAAGTCATTTGGGTTAAAGTAACTGAGTTAAAGTGGCAGGGGTTAAAATGACGGGTTAAAGTGGCTGGGGGCTAAAATGACTGTGGCTTAAAGTAGTGGAGTTAAAGTGGCTGGGTGTTAAAATATTGAGTTAGAGTGGCTGGGGTAAAAGTGATGGGGTTAAAGTAATTGAGTTAAAATAGTTGGGGTAAAATAATTGGGATAAAGAGGCTGGGGTTAAAATGATGAGGTTAAAGTAATTGAGTTAAAGTAGCCAGGGGTTAAAGTGACTGAGGGTTAAAATGACTGGGGGCTAAAGTAACTGGGGTTAAAAAGATGGTGTTAAAGTGACTTGGGGTTAAAGTCAGTAGAGTTAAAGTCATCGGGGTTAAAGTAATTGAGTTAAAGTGGCTGGGAGTTAAAGTGACTGGGGCAAAATGGCTGGGTTAAAGTGAATGGGAATACAATGACTGCGGGTTAAAGAAAGTTATCTAGTCGATGTACGGGATAGTTTGTTAATGAGAAACAAAATCAACGTTTTAAACCTTTCACAAAAACTAAAACCTTCTAACAACGAGCCTTTTCATTTCACGGGCCCGACACAGTGGAACTCATTACCATTTGATGTTCGTCACTCACCGTCATCATCTTCTTTCAAGCAAGCCTTAAAAATGCATTTTTTCAAATCTGCACATAATTAAAACGTCACCTCCCCGACCTGTGTGTACGTGTGCCCACATGTGTGTGTGTGTGTGTGTGTGTGTGTGTGTGTGTGTGTGTGTGTGTGTGTGTGTGTGTGTGTGTGTGTGTGTGCGCGCGTGCGTGTGTACGCATGCGCGCGAGGCCGCACGTGTGTGTACAGAATCTTCCGCGTTTTTTAAATTTATTTTTAGGTGTGCGTCTTTTATTACATATGTTCAGATCAGATTTTGGTCATGTATACGTTTATTTAGCGGAAAGCCCTCGAATCGTGATGATGACGACGACGATGATGATGATGACGACGACGACGACGACGAAAACTTGAGCGCGAGTTTTCGTCATCATCATCATCATCATCATCATCATCACAGGGTGAGAAATGTTTCCCTCATAAGTAAACATGGTGCTTAACGTCCACAGAAACCGCTAGGCTTATTAGGGACGGGGAGAAGGGGGGGAAGGGGGAATGGAGGTGGAGGAAGAGGGAGATTAGATACGTATCGCTACACTGTCACCACCAGAATGACTCCTGCATTAAGACGGGCAGCGATGAGAGCCATTTTAATTTTTCATTAATTATGAGGGGCAAAGTCACAAGACAGTGTTCACAGACCACAATTTTTGAAGAGAGAGGAGAGCCGAAGCGGAATCGAACCGATGTCCTTCTGCTTACCAGCCTAACCCCTTACCGCTGGGCCAAACCGGCCCTGACATGGTTGATTGGAAGTACTGTTCCGTCCTTCCATGCCTGAGAGGGCCACAGTGCTAGTTGTCTTTCTTTAATGGCTATGCGTTGAACAGTTCTCTCCGGTCATGATCATCACTGAGCTGAAAAAGACTGTATACAGCTTTCTGCGCCGACACTCGTCCCAATCTAGCTGCCAGAGCTCTAAATCTATTTTTCCACGTGTGGTTTTAGGTCTGAGAGAAAACAAAACAGCTCAGTTATAGTCACTGTGTTCTGTTCAGTCTGGCCAGCTAACCGACAGCTATCTTTGTCGTTTCACAAACTGTCTGGTTTGTGAAACGACAAAGATAGCTGTCGGTTAGCTGGCCGTTTGACAGTCCCCGCGTCTTCTGCCACTGTTGTGTTCAAGGTCAGCTTGGCCTTACGTCCTCAGAGACCATAACGACTATTAGGGACGGGGAGCCCAGGACGGCCACCTCGAGTTTCACACAGCTCCTGACCTCTGGACTGTTCGGTGTGGGCAAAGATCGTATAACTACACGAAGACTGTCCAAAACGCAGAGAGAGAGAGAGACAGACAGACAGACAGAGACAGAGAGAGAGACAGAGACAAACAGAGAGAGACAGACAGAGAGAGACAGAGACAGACAGACAGAGACAGACAGACAGACAGAGACAGACGGACAAAGACAGACAGACAGGCGGACAGAGACAGAGGGACAGAGACAGGCAGACAGACAGACAGTGATAGACACAGACAGACAGACAGACAGAGACAGGCGGACAAAGACAGACAGGCGGACAGAGACAGAGGGACAGAGACAGGCAGACAGACAGGCAGTGATAGACAGAGACAGAGACAGTGATAGACAGAGACAGACAGACAGACAGAGAGACAGTGACAGACAGAGACAGACAGACAGGACATACTGCTGGGTGTGGTTCTGGGACCGAGGTCCTGTCTCACGCGTTGTACCGCCGCTGCATTTCCGCGTTGCGAAGATGGAAGGCGTAAGGTCCGAAAGTGCGTCAATCTGCAGCCGTGACCAATAATATATAATTTTTATATCGTCGCTCTAAGTCAGTCTTAAGGGAGATTCCCAAGCTCCTGGGATTCCCGGAACTTTCCCGCTTGTTACAATTTCCTCCCAGTCTTGCTTCCGTCCGTAAGATGCCGCAAGCAAAATGAACTGAACGAAAACGATTCAAGCTGTGGCTCAGGGTCAATGTTGCTTTACGTCCACAGAGATCATAATGACTATTAAGAGGCGGAGAGTCCATGACGGCCACCTCGACTTTCACACAGCTCCTGACCTCTGTCCTTGTTATAGGCTTCCGTGTGAGGAAGTTAGTTTTTGGATTTTAACGTCTCGTCAAGCACACAGCACACTCCGAGCACCGTTTTCCCGCACGAAGGATGTAAACCAGTGCGGCCATTAAGGAAATAGCAAGGGGGAAGCTTTAGGCACAGCAAGACAGCCAGTATAAGAATCCAGAACACTGAAATCCGGACCTACAGTCAGGTCAGTGTCGCAATAACATGTCAGTCTCTGCAGGCTGTCCGAGGTGGAATGGAGAGAGAGAGAAGGGGGGGAGAGAGAGAGAGAGAGAGGAGAGAGAGAGAGAGAGAACTGGAACTCGAAAACTTTATTTCCAAGGCTTGTAGTTTAGGATAATTGAGAGAGAGAGAGAGAGAGAGAGAGAGAGAGAGAGAGAGAGAGAGAGAGAGAGGAGAGAGAGAGACGGGGGTGGGGGAACAAAACCACACACACACACAAAGGGGGGGGGGGGGGTGGTAGTGAGCTCTTGCATCATAATATCCCAAATGCTGTCTTGATAATCAGTCTAATATTATCACTTACGTGAACAGTCTTTGATGTAAACAGGAAGAGTAAAAAAATAAAATAATGTCCTGTTAACCTGAAGCCGTCACCATGCAGGAGTTCCACGTTGCAAGGCACTGATGTAGCTACCATGGTAACCACCTCTGAAGCCGGTTGAATGAACACGGTTATAAACTACGCTAGCGGAAAGCCTGCGCGGTTATAGTTATGTGGACGATTCGATGTTACGACAGCCCCGCCAAATCGCAGCCACGATGCACAAAATGCCTTCGGTTGCAACTGATTACAGGAGCTTTTAGGAATTAGAGAAACTTGAAGTTTTCAGAAGTCCCAGCTTGCTTTTTTGGTCAAAAATAATGCAATATCAGTTACAGTATTGAATTTGATAATTTTACTTATCAAATGTCTTCATTTTTATGCAAAAAGTGTCAATATTTTATACATTATTTCTGAGAGTCTTTCAAAACAGTTGTGTGTGTGTGTGTGTGTGTGTGTGTGTGCGCGTGCGTGCGTGCGTGCGTGCGCGCGCGCGTGCGTGCGTGTGCGTGTGTGTGTGTGTGTGCGTGCGTGCGTGTGTGCGTGCGTGTGTGTGTGTGTGTGTGTGTGTGTGTGTGTGTGTGTGTGTGTGTGTGTTGTGTGTGCGCGCGCGCGCGCGCGCATACAAGTGCACGACGCCGTGGAACTCCTGCATGATGACGGGAAGCAGAACCTGTTGCACCTGGACGCTCTTGCTGAACCGCTGCGTTCCTCCAACGCCTCCTACAACAGCGACAGCTCCAGCCATTCCGCCACCGTCCAGAACGCCTCCGCGTCCTCCGCAACCACCACTGCCCGCCATCAGCACGAGTTGCAGAAAGGCCACCAACGTACCCGCGCTGTTGAAACACACGCTGGCTCTGGGACTGACGGAGAACGCAGCTGCAGCACCAACCACGAGCATTGCTTCCGCTGACAACAACGACAACAGCAACAATCACGACGTTATCGCACACCAACGACGGGGCCAGCTTTCCGGGGTTGTGCCTGGAGCCGTCTACGCCGTCCTCCGTTCAAAGAGGATCAAACCGAGCGTCACGTGCACAGGCAAGCATCTCGTTAGCCCGCGGTGACCCGTTCTGCTGCACGTCCAGCCCGGAGACGGACGCCTCGTCATCTTCCGCAAACAGCTCTCTTTGGGGGCGGAGGCTCTTCTTTTCTTTCTCTTAAACGCTAGTGTCTGTCCCCTAGCACGGTTAGTGAGCCGGTGTGGCCTAGCGGTACGGCGTTAGGTTGGTAAGCGGAAGGACCTCGGTTCGATACCGCCCCGGACCTCCTTTCTCTTCAAAAAGGTTGTGGTTTGTGGACACTGTCCTGTGACTTTGTCCATCACTTCCTACTGAAACATTAAAATGGCTCTCATCGCTGCCCACCTTAATGCAGAAGTCATTCTGGTGGTGACAGTGTAGCGATAGGTATATAATCTCCCTCTTCCCCCACCTCCCTTCCCCCCCCCCCCCCCCTCTCCCCGTCCCTAATAAGCCGTACGGTTTCTGTGGACGTTAAGCACCATGTTTACTTACCTAGCACGGTTAGATCTGGAAGGCCTCAAACAGAGTAAATCTGACGGGAAGAGAGAGAGAGAGAGAGAGAGAGAGAGAGAGAGAGAGAGAGAGAGTCCTACTCGCGTCATAAAGAGTTCCCCCGGAGCCAAATCCGATTTTTGGCCCATGATCCTAAGCAGAGAGCAAAGGCGTTATCAAAAATTTGATCCTGGTGGGGATCATTATTATGTTGGTTGCCTAGGTCTGAATGATCAACTAAGAATGATCTGAGAGTTTAAATTCTTTGAAAAAATATTGATTTCTTTCAAAAAGTAAAAAATCTTTTCAGGTGAAATATCTTTGAATAACATGCGTAGTGGTTAAGCTGTAAAGTGGCTCTTTCTTATTTCAATAAAATCCGAACAAGTGAGTAAAATGTGTTCAATAGTTAGTCTTTCATTACATCCGATGCACCTTGGTGGTTCTTCACCCTTCAATAAACAGGAATGAGTAATATAGGAATCTCTAATTTGCAATCGGGATGTCACAGATTCTTCTTTTCTGTTTGTCCGAAGACGTACATTACAGTCTTTTAAAAATGGAAATATCTTGTGCTGTTTATTTCTCGGAACTCGTCCCATTCAACCTGCCATAACTCTAACAAATATTTATTTACACTATACTTTAAAGACACTGTATATATGCAAAGTTGCATAATATTTACTTCCCCCCCCCCCCCACTCTCCCCGCCATACACACACAATGTCCACCCCTCCCCCCCCCCCCCCCCAACACACACACACACTCCTCCGTGTCCAAACGCGCCCTCACATCACGTACGTGGATGGACCATACGTTGTATTATGAAGAAAGTGAAAGATCTATAAAATTTGGCATAAGACATGCCCATGATCATTACAAGTTATGTGATTGATAAATAATTTTTTGATGAAAACACAGTAGCTATTAGCCTAAAACCTCGGATAAAAAATCCCAATATTGCAACGTATGTTCGCAACCCCCCCCCCCCCCACGCATGCATGCACCCCACCCCCCAACACACACACACACACAGAGCAGCAGCAGCAGCAACAGCAGCGGCGGCGGCGGCAGTAAAACTCAGGAGTTCCAGAAGTCAGCAACAATACGTTGTTTCACACACTAAGATGTTCGTTGTGCAGTCTGGTGGCTGTGGAAAGAAAGGACTTGTGGTATCTGCTAGTCCTTGTTTCCAAGGAGAGCAAGCTTTCTGACACTCCTCTGACTGAAGTCTGGGCCTTGAGTTCATCGTTCAGAGGATGTTTCATCAGCCAGGACAGCCCGTCACCGCCTGAGGACCTTCCGCTCATAGTGTGTGTCACTGTCAGTCTCCTCTGAGCCAGTCAGCCTGCTTGCAGTCTTCACCACTCGATGTAGTTTGGCGGCATCGACGATCCCCAAACTGTTGAAGACGCACAAACTGTTGTACCAGACGATGGATTCGACCGTTGCTTGGTAGGCCTTCAGAAGATCGGGCTTCGCGCGGAACGACTTGAGGCTCTTGAGGAAACACAGACGTTGGTTTCCTTTCTTGAGCAACATTGTCGAGTTCTCGGTCCAGTCAAGCTTGTCGTCGAGAATGGTTCCCAGGTACTGGCACTGGTGGACAGTTTCTACCTTCTGCCCTTTGATCTGAAGAGGGACAGGTGAAGAGGCATTCCTCCGGAAGTCTATTACTAATTCCTTGGTCTTGCTGATATTCAGAAGCAAAAAGGTTCTCGTCACAACACTCTACTAACTTCTGTACCCCAGTCCTGTAAGTGTTCTCCTCTTTGGTGATCATTCCAGGCAAAGACGTGTCATCTGAAAACTTTACTTGTAGAAAGCCCCTTGGCGCCACAGCGGCAATCCGATGCGTAGAGGGTAAACAGTGCAGGTGATAGCACACAACCTTGTGGGTCACCAGTGTTCGTCCGGATTTCATTGAACAGGACCTCTGAGGTGGAGTTTGAAATCCTCACGTGTCTGTTAGGAAAGAGAAGAGCCACCGAGCGTCGGTTGAGTTGATATCCATCTCCATTAGCTTCTTCAACATCAAGTGCGGCTGGATGGTGTTGAATGCACTCGACAAGTCCAGGAACAGCAGTCATACATACGATTTCGGCTTCTCCAAGTGTATGTACAAATGATGAGATGAGATGACCCTGCAATATGAGGGGCCACGCTACCCCGACCCCAGCCACCACCCTTTGCAGAACAATATACACAGAACGCACCGAGACTGCAGTAGCTTCATGTGCTACCAGCCATGTGACAGCCAAACAGTGCTGTAAGTACACCAAGTCTGTTGATAAACACTATGTATAAAGCTACACTCATGTAGAGTCGGATGCAACTACAGCGCAGTGTGTCTGCTGGGAAATAGAGCATAACACTATATTTAAAAAAAAAAAACAAAAACACGATCAAAAACGATCTAAGTGCACGTTGTACAAAACAAACCGGCCATTTCTCGATAATTGCAAGAATTGACTTAAGCTTCATGGCGGCCGGGCACTGTACACGGTCGGATTTCTAGGTCAGTTTGCAGTTCTGTCCGCCGGGATGTTTGCTGTGCTCTTCTCGCTCGGAACGGCATCGCAGGGTCTTGAGAGTGGCGCACGTTAGCTTGTTAAACCCACCCCATAGGCTGGCCAGAGTCTGTAGCTTTCCTGGGTACGCTTACGAGTATTACGAACCGCTAACCCAGTGACCCGTTTCTCAGGGCAGCGCACTCTATTGCGCGTGCACCGGCAGTCAAGTGGGGGCAATGCCCTTAATGCGCTCTAGAGCAGGCCACAGTGCTAATTATATCGCCGCTCAAGGCGAACGCATTTTCACCGAGTTCGGCCGCAAGAACAGACAGTGAGAAGCAAGGCGTCCACACCCCGTCCCGGCGATACCACTGGGGACCCACAGGACTGCGTCGCTAGTCGTCGGCCGGACATGTACTCGACTTGCATAGCGGAAAGGCTTGTTGGTAAGTAGGACAAGTATAATAGCATGCAGGGTGCGTGTGGGTTTTGCAGCTGGCCAGACTGACATGAGCCGGCAGCTGCCCCAACGTCAGTACAGCTTCCGCGCAGCAGGTCGCGGCAACTTGTGACCGACACTCGTCCCGTCCGTTTTGTGCCCAATTATTTGTGCTACTTCTGGGTGTCTTGGTTCGCCAGTCGTACTTTTCGTTACTGGCCGGCCTATTGTCGATGCCAAGCGTTCAGTGTTTTTTTGTGTGTGTGTGTGTGTGTGTGTGTGTGTGTGTGTGGTGTATGTCGTGTGTGTGTGTGTGTGTGTGTGTGTGGGTGTGTGTGGTGTCTGTCGTTGTGTGTGTGTGTGTGTGTGGTGTCTGTCGTTGTGTGTGTGTGTGTGTGTGTGTGTGTGTGGTGTCTGTCGTGTGTGTGTGTGGTGTCTGTCGTTGTGTGTGTGTGTGTGTGGTGTCTGTTGTTGTTGTTGGTGGTGTGTGGGTGGGTCAGTGTTATTTTCGGTGTTGTGTGTGTGTGTGTGTGTGTGTGTGTGTGTGTGTGTGTGTGTGTTGTTGTTGTTGTTGTTGTTGTTGTTGTTGTTGTTGTTGTTGTTGTTGGTGGTGGTGGTGGTGGTGGTGTGGTGGTGTGTGGTGTGTGTGGTGGGTGTGTGTGTTGTGTGTGTGTGTGTGTGTGTGTGTGTGTGGTGTGTGTGTGGTGTGTTGTGTGTGTGTTGTGTGGTGGTGTGTGTGGGTGTGTTGGTTTTGTCGTTGTGTGTGTGTGTGTGTGTGTGTGTGTTGTGTGTGTTGTTGTATGTGTGTGTGTGTGTGTGTGTGTGTGTGTGTGTGTGTGTGTGTGTGTGTGTGTGTGTGCTGTTTGATGACCAAACCAATCACCCTGGGGTCGATGAGTGAAACTGTCTACACTGTCTCGAGGATCCACCGTGCACAAAACCCACGTGTGGACCATGAAGTAGATAAGGAAACGGGTCTGTACACTTCACCCACTGCCAGGAGCTCTGCCTGTATAGTTTTTGCCTTCATAGTTCTTTTAGCTTAGATCTTCCTCTTTTTTATGTATATATAGTTTTTGCCTTCGTAGTTCTTTTAGCTTAGATCTTCTTTGATATATATTTCTTTTGCCTTCATAGTTCTTTTAGCTTAGATTTGATTTCTTCTATCTCTTGCGAAAGTCTTCTTCCAACCTAAATTGCCTATTACAGACATGACCTGAATGAGAGATAGAGACTGTACTCGTCATATGATTCGCCCAGATATAAGAGCAATGGTTGACTGGGCGTAAAACACCAAGTTACTTCCTTACTCGTCATAATTATGATATTAGCTTTCGCCTATATATATCTGTGACCTCGCGGTTGGCGTGAGTGGGTGGGTGCGGGCACAGGGTGAGGGGGGGGAGGGGTGGGTGGGTAGGCCGTGGAGGAGAGAGTCACGAGGCAGTGTCCACACTTTCTCAGACAAAGAGAAACACGTGACGGAGATAGGGAGTGGCGGACTCTCGGTCCGTCCACTTAGCGGCCATGCACCTTGGTACCAAAGCAAACCGAATCCGCTGGTTGCGTCACCCACAGTGACAGCTAGCAGAAAGCATCGCCCCTCCCACTTTAGACACGTGATACCTCCGGTGTCAGACTGTCTGAGGCAGTGCATAGCCACATAAAAGGACAACACGCAACGGGCATTCACATCACATAGCGAGGGGGCAGCCGAGGCAAAACACGTGTGAGGGTCGACTGGAATACGGGCCGGCAGTGCTCTTCTTCAGTCACTATCGATACAGTGCAAAATACACTTACATCTGATAACGCCTGTACACGTCTGTTCGTCCGCATCGATACATCGATACAGTAGAAGATATACGAAGAGCTGCCTGTAGAATTCTGCACCGACTGACCGCAAATCGTGCGAAGTCCCTGCGAAGTCTCAGCGTCGGTTCAGCACCTTCAGCTACTAACAGCAGACACAGCGAGGTGAGTTAGTTGAGGAAAATGTTTAAACACTGGCGTATACACTCGTAAAAAGTTTCACACACACACACACACACACACACACACACACACACACACACACACACACACACACCACGCACGGACATCGTTTTGTTTTTAATACCTGCTGAGTTTACCTGTGCTTGTCACATCCTAACAGGATTTCAGCATCATCAACATATTGTGAAACTTGCAGTTTCTCCTATGGAAACACCTTTAATATTCTTATAGTAGCGAGTATTTTTAAGCATAAAATAAATGAATAAATGAATGGGCCAATCCTATTCACATTGCACTCCCAGCCCCTCTCTGGCTTGATACGTCGCCATGAGTGTGATTATCACAAATACGCCGATGATACCCAGTTGTCAAAGGGGGCTCCCAGTTCTAGTCTCTTATCTCTGATATCCAGACCTGCATTTAAAGTCTTGTAGGCTGGACGTACAGCAACAAGCTCAAACTAAATGCAGAAAAGACCGAAGTTCTTCCCGTTGCCTCTACTGCCTTAGTTCGGTTGGCAGAGACAGTGCAGACACAGGTGGCAAGTGCATACCTTTGAAATCTTCAGTTAGGAACCTAGGAATTCATCTCTATCAGACACTGTCCATGCAACATCACATTAGCAGTGTATGCCGCACAGCGTACCTAGGACTAAGAAGAATAGCTTAGAGAGAGGGGGGGGGGGGATCAGACGTGTGTGTGTGTGTGTGTGTGTGTGCGCGCGCGCGCCTCTGTGCGCGCGAGCGTGTGTTGTATGTTTTAGCAGTTATTTTGTACGCTGTTTTATTCGTACTTGTTTTATATTATTACAGTGTGTGTGTGTGTGTGTGTGTGTGTGTGTGTGTGTGTGTGTGTGTGTGGATTGACTTGACAAAGGACTTTTTTATTTGAGAAAAGTTTTTCTGTTTGTGTTTGACCCACTTCTTAAGACTGTTTTTAAAAATCTGAATATATACCAGTTTTTAACATGTACATATTTTTAACAATTGTTGTGTCCGGACAAAATGCGTAACGCCCTGAGATAACCGTAATGGTTGACTGGGCGTAAAACACCAAATTACTTACCTACTTACTTACTTACCAACAATAGCAACCATTCCACTGACTATACAGGCATATTTCGGCAACAAGCGACCACACCATGCACGATAAATTAAAGGAACCAGTCTTCTCAGATTCCAGTTGAAAGTAAATCCTCCAGTGCTTGGAACAGATGAAAAGATCATTATCAGCAGTAAGAAATATGCAACTGAAAGTACAGTTGATTTGAAATCGATTTTATGACTTGTCAGCATCACTAATGCTTTTTCCCGTTCTTTACTTCTTCTCCTTCTTCTTCTTCTTCTTCTTCTCTTCTCTTCTCTTCTCTCTCTCTCTCTCTCTCTCTCTCTCTCTCTCTCTCTCTCTCTCTCTCTCTCAACGTGTCTGACGTCACGGAGAACACCCGAAGGTCTCATTTCTGTCTTTTCTTTTCTTTTTAAATTCTGTAGTGTTTATTCACAACTTATCGTTCACAAAGTCTCTATCCTCGAACAGTCTGATTCCAAAACAGTCTACACGCTATTATGTGCCTTACATCCGTTTTTGCGAGCGCAGTGAGTCTGCTCGAGAGCGGAGAATAGCGCTATATAAAAGCGATCAACAACAACAACATGCGTGTTAGCCGGTTTGGCCTAGCGGCAAGGCGTTAGGCTGGTAAGCGGAAGGACCTCGGTTCGATACCGCTTCGGCTGTCCTTTCTCTTCAAAAAGGTAGTGGTTTGTGGACACTGTCTTGTGACTTTGTCCATCACTTCCTACTGAAACATTAAAATGGCTCTCATCGCTGCCCATCTTAGTGCAGAAGTCATTCTGGTGGTGACAGTGTAGCGATAGGTATATAATCTCCCTCTTCCCCCACCTCCATACCCCCTCCTCTCCCCGTCCCTAATAAGCCGTACGGTTTCTGTGGACGTTAAGCACCATGTTTACTTACTTACTTAACTGCGTGCGTGCGTGCGTGCGTGCGTGCGTGCGTGCGTGGTGTGTGTGTGTGTGTGTGTGTGTGTGTGTGTGTGTGAGAGAGAGAGAGAGAGAGAGAGAGAGAGAGAGAGAGAGAGAGAGAGAGAGAGAAACTTTATTACCCAAGGATAAAAGTTTAGGCGCGACTGCGTGTCGGGCAACCTGTCCTTGATACAATTACAACACAGCCAAAGGTACAAAAAACTTATATATATAAAGAAGAAGAAAGGGGGGCAGGGGCGAACAGAAGAAATACAAATGGAAAAAGGTTACAAAGGTTACAAATGGAAGCAGTCATTTAAACTTTGACAATTATTAAGGAATATAAACATAGTTTAACATACAGAGAGAGACAGAGAGAATACGAATATTTATTGAGCTATGCCATCTGCCCGTGTCAATAGGGGAGGTGGGGGTGGGGGGGGGGGGGGGGGGGGGGGGGGGGGGAGGGGTTGAATGAGTTTCAAATACATACACCCTGGTCGACATACATGTTTATTTCGCACAGCAGAGTTTAACGATTTACTAAAACCTATTGTATGAAACAAAATACCAAAACACACAAACGTAATCATCAAAACATTCCTTATATGGTGTCAGTATGGTTTCTACGCGTATCGTGAACCGGGACTAATTCTGCTCAGTTCTCAGGGCAAATGCTTTGGATACATGAATCGCAAGAGTTCTTGTATGTCTTGTGTCTGCTAGGGGCAATGCCATTTTGTACGCTGATGGGCGGGTGTAGAATTTAGCGGGTATATACTTTTCTCTTAGCACTGAATATTTTGGGCATACCAACTAAAAGTGTATTTCTGATTCACATATCTTCGCAAAAAGGGCAGTCAAAGTTCTCCTGTGTTGTTTTTGAAAAACGTAGCCGATACGGTTTCAAAAAAGACACACCAAGTCTCAGTCTCACCAGGTTCCTTTTTAGAGCTACGTTTATGACCGTCAACAAATATTGCGACAATCGATGTGTTTGTTTAAATGAGGAAAAAAAGGCATAACGATCCTTGGAATTAATGTCACCATTCCATCTTTGGAGACAGCAATCAATCAAGCTCTGTTTAAATTCACACAAAAAGGCTCTTATATTACAAACACCATGGTTTTTTCCCAAACATGTCCATATACCTTTTTATCTATACAGATGTGCAAAGCAAACAAAAAAAGGAGGCCCAGTTGTTTTTGTTGTTACAGTGCATGTTATAAAGCATTTTGTACGATTTCAAGGGTATTCGGTCGTCTTGCATTTTTAGAATATTCAACCAATATTTAATGCATCTCGTGTATGTGGAAATATACAATGGGTATCTACCCATTTCTTCATAAACAAGCGAATTCGGCGTTCTTGGACTAACATTAAGTCATCTTTTGATAGCAAATAAATGAATTCTTTCAATGATTCTGTTGTCGGCTATCAGACCCCAAACCTCAGAACCATAAGTAAGCATAGGCTGAATTTGGCAATCAAACATTTGAAAAAGAGTTTAGGGGATTGATCCCCCAATGTCCATAGAAATTTCAAAATACCGACCACGCCCTTTTTTGCCCTGTTGGCCACATCTTCATGAGCGTATGGAAATGTTAACCCTGTAGAAAAAATCACCCCTAAATATTTATACTGGTTTACAATTTCTAGTTTCATTCCGTCATAGAATCATTTCTCTCGTGCTGCAATGTGCCCACCATTTCTGAACACAACCACATTTGATTTCTGTAAGTTTACAAGAAGACCCATTTTTTTAGCAGTATCCCTCAAAATGTCGAGTAAGGTCGCCACCTGCACGAACTCTTGTTTTGACAACATCATACATACTTTGTATAGCTCTGTACATTTTTTCTCTTCCGCCAGTCTTCCTGAGAACAGCCCAAAGGCAGCTTCTATTGACCAGATCAAATGCTTTTTTAAAGTCGATAAAAACAACATATAATTGACTGTGGTTAAGGCGCTGCCTCGAAGAATACATAGCAGAATACTCTTGTGCTTTTGTTTGATCCCATACATACCTTTGGGGATTATATTTTCTTGGTTTGTTGGCAACGTCGTGAAACGTATTTAAAAGTTTAAATTTCATTTCAACTGGCATATGTTTCGACTCAATTCTAGATACCACGTTTAAATGCGATAGCATATGAACAAGACTCCTTGACATAATAAAGTAGTCAATGTACTTGAGCCATTATGAGCAATATATGTAAACTTTCCATCTTCGTCACCTGGCATAAAGCCATTTAGTACGATGAGATCAAATTGTTCACATACACAAAGGAGGTAGCGACCAAACTCGTTCACAGTAACGTCTTTTGATGTCCGCCGGAAGCGCGTGTCCCCAGAATCACTATCAACACTTTCATCATTCAAACCACCAGCAGGTAAAGCTGCTTCTCTCGCATTAGCGTTACCTGTCCTTGCATTCAGATCCCCGAATATGATCATGGGAACTTCGCCGGTTTCTTCCAAAATGTCAATAATACAGTGCTCGGGTAGAGAAACTCCATTGTCAATCTCGGTGTTAGCATAGTATAAACTCTGCGATGGAGGCAAATACACACCAATCAGTATAAATCAACGGTCATACCAGTAAGCTCTTTTAACAATTTAAGAGTGACACAGTTATCAAATTCTACCCGAACATGCTTAACAAAGGAATTGTGTGTGTTTTTTTATGACTAGTAGGGCTACTCTACCTGATAATCGGGCCGTTTTTGAGTCCGAGTCTAACACCAGGTGATATACTTGTTTTGAATATGTCTATCCTTGGCCTAGGCAAACTAAGGTGATAGTTCCTAGAATTGGAATAGCGTGAGGGAGTGTGTGTGTAAAATATGTTAAATATGGTTAAATATGTACTCTGGGGCCTCATTGCTAAGGACCCTGTACATGAACAAACTTTTGTTATATTTAGGTTGTTTTTGTAGGCTCATTATTCTCATCTCCTTTAATTTCTGGTCAGTAGTTAGAGTTGTATCTGGAAGGATTAACTTTACAGCTCTTCTGTGCAGAGAATTTAATCTCTTTTTGAGAACATCACTACATCCGTCCCACACGACTGACGCAAATCAATGTGAGGTTTAATGTGGGCATTGAAGAACAGTTTTCTTGTGTCGATGTCTACGATGTACCTTAATTTCGACAGAAGGAAGACTCGTCTTGAAACTGTTTACACACATTATTAATATGTGAGTCCCAGCGAAGTTTATTGTCTATGGTTATACCTAGAAGACGGTGTTCTGACACTTGATCAATTTTCGCCCCGTTTAGAACGAGATCGAGTGGTAAGGGTGACAACTGGTGTTTCTGTCTGGTAGCGGTTGTCATAGACTTGGTCTTGATCGGATTGATGACCATATGATTATTACCACACCAATTGGATACCTGATCTAAGCTGTCTTGCATATTGCTTCTGATTTGCATATCTTTTCCAGGTGTGTGCAGTGTTGTGTCATCTGCCAGCATGTCACAATCAACAGATATATCTTTCACGTGTAATGGAAGGTCATTGATAAAGAGACTAAAAAGAATAGGTCCCAAAACAGAACCTTGTGGTACACCATACTTTACTGATTCTTTGGAGGAGTAAGAGCCATGGAGTAAGACGCATTGCGTTCTATTATGAAGATATGATTTAAAAAATGGTAGAGAACTTGAGTTTTTAAGATAAAGGCGAGCTTCTTCAATAGAATATCGTGATCAACCAGGTCGAAAGCCTTCTTTAGGTCTAGGAATACTACTCCAGACACCTCAGATTTATTGATGGCTGTCAGCCAAGAATTTGTGAGACGTGCCAATGCAGTGTTGCAGGAGTATTTACGTCTAAATCCAGACTGAAAGGGGTGAAGGAGTTGCCGCTTTTCTAAGTAATCATTTAAATAAA